>WYDI02000061.1:0-37504 GCA_009867235.2 Psittacus erithacus
AAAAGAAAAGAAAAGAAAAGAAAAGAAAAGAAAAGAAAAGAAAAGAAAAGAAAAAAAGAAAAGAAAAGAAAAGAAAATCCAGTACTACAACTCAAAGTGGAAAATATCAGGGCTTAAGCTCAAAAAATAAATTAGTTCTTACAAAAGTGAATTCAGTTTGTATCAGACCACAAAACAAAGCATACAATTTTTTAAACTTCCTTTAAGAAACAGTATTTGTTCATGTTTCATGGGTTTTGCCAAGCCTTAATAGAAGCTTTTTTTCCTTTTAACACATGCTTAGATATGGAGCTATGTGAATTATTTTGTGCATATCTCTTACAGGATATGAATATTTTTTGTGCATATTTGACATATATGTATGGAGGTCCCAGACAGTGATCTGCACAGCTGCTGCCTGGTAGTGAGTCATGTCAGTAGTGAACTCTCAGTTTTATATATCTGGAATTCAGTCTGGAATCAAACTGTTATTTGACAGTTATAGACGCAAACCTCATCTAAATACCCTTCAGTCCTCCCGTTTTTGGTAAAGAAAAGGATAAGAGGAAAAAAAAGAATTAACAATTAACTCAGACAATGCAGAGTAAGGTAGCTAGCCACCTGCTCATCTTAAATTTATGAAATTGAACCCCTTCAGCTATGCATCTCCAATGGTGCTACTTTCCTTCTTTCAGCCTTTTGTGAGGCTGTCATTCTGAAATCAGGTGCATATTTAAAATATTGAATATTTAAAAACTAGTGCAGATGAAAAAAATTAAACAAAAAAAAACCCAGCCAAAAAAAACCCAACAGCCCACCAACAAAACCCACACACATCAACTGTATCTGCACCTGAAAATCAACTTTTTCTAAAGCCACAAGAGCTCCACATGCTTTCAGTTTAAATACAAGTTCAGTCTGAATGTTTAAATACTTCCATAAATGCTATGAAATAGTAATTTATGGATTACATAAAGCAATACTCAAAATAGTCTTTGAGATCAAAGATTCCTTTAATAAATCCACAATTAATTCATTCTTAATGGCATAAGCACTTTGGTAATAGTCTTATTCTAAACATCCAGGGTTTGCCAAACCTCATTTACTTTTAATGAGGTGGCAGATATTTCACAGTATATAACATTTTTATAAATTTTGTGATATAAAGGCTAATTACAGATTTGTGTTCCTTCTATTCTGCTGGGAGTACACAAGCTTTCTTGTGGCATGTTTGGAAAACTACAATTATTTAGTATTACCTAATCCCCAAGGAAGTGAGTTCCAAAATGGTAAATTATATTTGTTTAACTCTTTCATAAAACCAAGGAAATTGTAGACTATTTCCTTCAGTGTGCAGCAGGACAAAGCGGGCAGCTGCCAGCTTAGCTGTGTTAATCCACAGGACAATGAAGTTAAAACATTGCATACCAGTACTTTCAAAGTCCAAGCCATCAGTGCATATAGCCCTACAATGATATCAAGTAAATGCCAAGCATTCCTTTATTGTTTCTCCTTTCTCTGTGCAATTCTTGTGTTTCAACACTTTTTGTTAGGGTGAGATGGGTGAGGGAGAAAATGAGTAATTTTTCTTTCACACTTTTCAAGGGGAATCTCCATCAAAGAACTACAACAATGCACTGTAAAGCCAAATATCCAGAGCAAAACCTTTATGTCCAGTGGAACTAGTATAGGTGCTTCTGGGCAAATATCCATCAGCAGAACATGAGCAAATAAAGACATCTAATTTTTTTTTTGTTTCTTCTTTTTAGTATATATTTTCTTTTAATACCTGTCACAAAAGGTTTAACCTCATGACAAGTTATAGACATCATGTGATGGAAAAGACTGGTTATAACAAAAAATTGTTTTAAATATTAATACAGAATTGCTGCCTCCAGATATCTTGTTTAACTTTCTCCATTTTAGATTTCTAAAGCAAGGGATTCTATTCAAATTCCTTGGAGAACTAGATCTATTCCTTTTGTAACCAGCATCAAAGTCTTACTTCCAGCATCTAGTTGGGCATATAAGCTGTTAGACTTCTTGATGTGTTTACTTTTCCTTCAGCAAGCTTCCAGTTTCCACTCACAAACGAGGTTCTGATTTTAGGGCAGATAAGGATTTTTCCCATAAACATTATTAAATCTTTAGAATCACCCCACATTATCACAAAATCAATGACTTAAGTGTTATTTACTAAGTGAGTATTTGCTTTTCACCAAGTCCAAAGAAATTATACAGTAATAGAGTATTTGCCACAGGAACATTTTCATCATAACTAACACAGGCTAATATTCTGTGTAAAATTACTACCATGAATTAACTTTATGTCTGTAGAAAATGAGATTGTATGTAATTACTGATTTCCATTCACAATAAACTAAGCAAATTATCTTCACAAACATAAATGCACTATAAATTTGTTTTGAGGCGTAATGAAGAGATAAATTTGTGAAAGAAATATGGGCTGAATCTGCCAAATTATTGTAAATGATAGCTTCTTTAAAATTAAGGCATGTAACTGCAATTGGAAAATGTTATCCTCTTAATGGTCGCATTATTATTTAGGTAGACCAATAATCCTCTTTGCTGATGCCTCATTTCTAAACTATTTGCAGATTTTATGCATTTTAATATCAAAATGCCATGCGATCTATAAATAGAATGATTTGCCATTTGCAGGATTAGGTTTGTCCTAATGAATTTTAGAGGATTTTAAAAATGGAGATAAAAATGCTTAGTAGAAAGTCTCACATTTTTTCTGCTTGTATTATTTAACTGAGTGTACTCATTCAACAGACAAGATTGTTTTAACATATGGTTCCCTGAGTTTAATGTTAATGAGTGAAAATCACCACACTGAATATGACATTTTAAATCAAATAAAGCAATCAGTTTGATGATGTTTTAACAACTGCACATTACATCCTGAAATAAAATTGCGAAGTTAACTCCTTTAAAATGCCACAGAAATTAAAATGCTCGTATTGTTATAAGGCATCAGCATTATTTGACATTTCAAAAGCACTAAATCATGTCTGATACACCCTCTCTCTTGTTGATGACCATACATTTTAAGACATAGTTAAGATTTTCAACTGCTTTTAAGTGGCCAAGCTTGTAAAAATCCTTCAGGTTTCAAGATATTCAGTAATGTTAGTAACCCTACAGAATTCATCAGCAAACTGCTACTAAAAATGTGAATTACCTCTCTCTCAAAAATTATTTTTGCTCATAGCCATTATGTTACTTTTATTTCTTTAGAATACATAAAAATAGAACAACAAAAAAACCCACATCAAGTTGTCATTTTAAGTAATTGGCAGTCAGATTAGTAGAAATTACTACAAACAATTGTATGAGATGGCTTTTGTTGCTGCCATAATGCCTAGCAGCACTCTGAAACAGCCAAACAAGTATTGTACACAGCGAGAATTCAAAAAGGTATCTGAAAATAGAGCACAATCATTATGTCATGCTGCTAGACTTTAGACAAGCAGGAGTCACATCCCAAATTTCCCCCTTAGCACGTACTTTTTTCAGAGAAATAAGTGCCACGGCTGGAGAAACAAATCTCCCTCGTATGAGGGTTATCAGGATTGTTGCCATCCTTGAGGCTACCCCTTCCCATCCCGTGCAGGGTTCCTTCCTCCTCCTGTTTTCCTCTTTTGCACTTACCACAGCTTTGCTTTTGGGAAAGGGAACCTAGAAAAGCTAAACTGCAAAAGAGACATAGAAAAAAAATATTTTGGAACCTTGCTTTGCTCAGATAGATTCACATTGGAATTATCTTAAAATAAAATGTATCACATTTTAGAATCTCTATTCTAAAAATAGCTGAACAGGTAAGGGAAGGATACAGTAATCTTTGTCTGTCTGTACTCTCCATACACCTAAACCATCTTAGATCAAAGCAACTATTTTATTACAGAATTATGTGAATTCAAGTTCTTACTAGGCATGCTAGCACTACAGCCAGCAGTTGAGGGGAAGCTTTCCTCATTGCTCACAAGGGGAAAACAAAGCTACAGTCAAGCAGGAAGTTGAAAGTTTGTTTGCACTTTCTCATTTCCAAGTAGACTAAGGCAGCCTCACCGTATTTTTAATGAAAAATAAAATGGAGCGAAGTTGTGGTTGGGAAGAATTAGTTTTGCCTTTCACTACATTTGTCAGCAATATAGCTTTGTTTTTTTTTTCAAATAAGTACAGCTAAAGTAACTTAGAGGTCACTGCCTTTCTCTTAACAATACCTTCTAAGGTGAAAAAAAAAAGCCATTTCTTATGCTAATCACAAACTGTCTGATGTTACTATGATGATCTAAGAATTTAAAAAGCCAATTGTATTTGTTTATGAAGTGGGCTGTAAATCAATGTTAAAGTTGTCCTTCCTTTTTGGAAGGGGGACTCAATATTATTTTCATTCATAGTTTTCTTTCCAAACTTACAGATGTCCGGGTTTGTGTCTTACATTAAGACATAATGAAAGAGATGGTGAAAGTACAAAGCACAAAACAGTAGCCTTGAAGTTTTTACCTGGCTAACAGTGAGTATGCTACACAACAACCTTTTTTCTTCTAAGGAAGTGGAATGCTATTTCAAGAATAGACTGTATGTTAAAAGTCTGTTGAAATTCCTAACATTATCCCTGAACTAAGCAGAAATTTTATGCTAAATATTTGGAATTTCAAAGTTTTTTTCAGGGATGGTTCATGTGTGCCATAAGAAATTGTAGGTTCTGTATCCAGCTACTTGCCCTCCCTCCTTTCTATGCAAGGTCTTCAGCAGAAGTCTTCTGCATTATATACAAACACACTAATGATTCCTCACAGCCTACTCATGCTTAAGTTGTAGTATCTCAAAGCACAGAGTTGAGCTCTGCTCCTAGCACTGAATTACTGCCTTTATCAATGAGGCAGACACTCCAAGTGGCAACAGCTGAGTTAATGCTGCTGCCAGCTACTACATAAAGCAGTGGTAGTAAAACAGTATATTGAGATTCCAGCATAGTAAATTAGTCTATAATGAGAAAGTGATTCTCAGTCATCCACATAATCCAGAGAGATCTTGTACTTTCCTGACTGCTGTAGGCATAAAAAGAGAGTTTGAATTCTAATATGAAATCATTAAGCTAGTTTGCTCTGATTTTTGTCAGATAGTTCTGGGAGAACACAACAGGTAACTACAGATGATGAGTAATTAATGAGTAATAATAAATAGTAGCTGCAAATAATCTGCGAATGATGGGAAAACAACAAATGTTTCACTGAGCAGAAGCCACACGTTTTGAATTTATTTCATTGCACACTGAAAGCAGACAGAAAGCCCACTAAATCTGGGGAAAAAGGCAATTTAACCTGCAAGTATCTATTGTCTTCATTCCATATTAACCACATGGTTTGACATTATATACAGACCACTAGGCTTATTAACCTTCCCACTTTGGCTTCTCCATCATACTCACTCAAATCAGGCTTAGCATGCTCCCGCTGATCTAAGCAATCCCTGATGTAGTAGTAGGAGAGTAGTTCTGTTCTACCAAGAGAATTAAGTGGAAACTCTTTATATTATACTTTGGAATGTGCTGTCCAGAGAAGCTGTGGCTGTGCCATTCCTGGCAGCGCTCAAGGCCAGGCTGAGCATGGTTTGGAGCAATCTGGTCTAACGGAAGGGGTCCCTGCTCATGGCAGGGGGGTTGGAACTGGATGAGCTTTAGTGTCCCTTCCAACCCAAACCAGTGTATGATCTCGCTTTGCCTTTTGTGAATAAAACACTCCAATGACAATTTCTAGCTCCTTTATACAAATTAAATACCTTTGGTTTAAACATTGAAATTAATCTGTGATTCATCATCAGATTCACAGAGCAGTGTGGGCTGAAGATCAACAGAATAAAGATAGGCTAATGCCTGAGGTGTCATTAGAGAGAAAAGGGCACTTAATATTTGATCCCTTACTACCTTGTGCTCTGCTGAACATTCAAGTGCAAGGGATTTAGTCCCAGTAAAGTTAGTTAAGGGCTCATTCTGCATAGAAGAGAAAAAAATATATTTATCAGATGTTTTAAGAGGATATTACAGTGTAATTATTATTTTCTTGGACTTTGGAATTAAAGGAAATACTACAAAATAGAGACACTGCTCATAAATGCGAATGTCTTCGTATGTAGTTTAATGCCAGGCCAAATATTTTCTATTCCATATGCAGGAAACACAATAGATGTCTTTAAGACCTTATAGATAAGTTCAGCCCTAGAGGGCTTCACTGCAGACAACCATAAATTATTTCAGTCCTGAAGTTACGTTTTAAGCCAGGGGCTGCACAGAACCACAAATAGTTCTATAATGTAGATGAGAAGTAAAGACAAATATTTACTTTCAATGAGGTATCTGTCAGTCCAGCTTAGCAAGATTGATGCATGAGTCGATGCCTCTTTTGTCTCCTTTTTCTCCATGTGTAAAATGTGGAAAATGTATTTTGTCTGATACGTGAGACTGTTGCAGGACTGATTAACTCATTAGCGCTTGCAGAGAACAATATTCTGAGCATCAAGGTATCCCAAGAACTAGTAATTGCTCTGTAGTCACTGTTCACTGTGTATATGGGGGAGGGATTAAGGGAATTTGCTGCTGGTTGAAATAGAGCATCTCAACCTAGGTAATTCTCATGTTGTTGCTCTTATTTCTTAATTCAGGCTATTACAAAACAAGAGAGCAATGAAGTCTGTGAAAAAATGTGTTAATCAAAGAAATTCAAATGCTTTCTTAGAAGTTTAAGAGTTGGAGTTCTGTACTGAAGCAATTCTGGAGAAAGGGCTAGAGGTAAAAAATAAAATAAAATAGAGGAAACAGTGCCCAGCCACAAAATGCATCTTTTCTGAAACAATGAACCATGTGACATGAGCTGAAGAACACCAATGTAGTAGCATATGCCTGGCACACAGGCACATTTCTTTTTCCCCAGAACACAGAAGAAGAAATGCTGAGAGTTCACTGAGCTGCTAATGTAAAAAAAAAAACAAAACCAAACAACCAAAAACCAACAAACAAACAAAACAGCCCCCAGAAAAAGCCACCATATCTGCAGCATCTGCCAACAATGAGTACTTGAGCATAATTCTCTACTTATTGTAGTTTAGAAAGCTAGCCATAAACAGTGAGGAACTGTGGCTGAAAAATGCTTCATACTGGGAAGAACACCCCAGTGTAATGCCATGTAACATAATCTGAAGACTGCACAACAAATATTTACAAAAGAGTCATTCCTACTTGTATTAACGGTGCTTTTCATACAAATGCGCAAAATAAGTGTGGCATGCCCAAGGAAGTTTACAGTTTGACATATTGAATGGAAAAATAGACTTTTATCTGCGATATCTTGTAATTATAGTCCAATCTTTTATCTATCTGTCTTCTCTACTGCATATATACAGTACAATTTCAAAAGAAAAAAGAAATGCTTGTAGAGAAAGGGAGAAATATCAGAAAATTAATCGTAGAACAGTATCTCATCTCTTGCTTATGATGCAGATGCTGATTATGTGATCACATATTTATGTCCTCAGCATTTGAAGCTTGACATCCTGGTCAAATAAGTTCCCAAATACCTCAAAGGCAGAGGTAAAAAGCCTTCCAGCTTCATTGAAAGAGTTGACAGTATCACGTAAATGAGTATTAATATGAAATTGGATTTGCAGATCATCACATCTGCTTCAAATTATAGCACAAATGTGACAAAACAAAACAAGCAGACATGGATTGACTCACATCCACAGGCATTCTGGCTTTAATAGGAATCCTGAAAAGTTGGTGTCTTTTGATACAGCTCTACCCAAAAGAACTTGCATTCAGGATGTACAATAGTTGAGGCATACATCTGGCTCATTTCATGTTGGATTCTACGTAGTGAATGAATCAGGGCTCTGGTAATAGAGTTGGAGAATAAAAATAATTTAAAACAAATAATGAGCCAACTTCTAGGCTGATCAGTGAAGTACAAAACTTTAGTGATTCTCATGAATGCAAGCATCTGGTCCAAGTGTGTACATTCACTGCTATGTCTCAGATTTCTACTTATCATGCAGGTAAGAGAAATTTTTTCCTGATGGAAATTATAAAATTCCTAATTTAATAGGAATAATAGAGGGCAAAGAACTAATTTTAATGCAGAAGATACATTTGGGAGATTTTACTACGATAACAAGAGTATTTCAAAATTTAAAAATTATTTTCAGTCGTTACAACATTGAATGAAAACTAAAAGAGAGAATAGCTCCTCCATTTATTGCTTACATGGAATTATTTCCCTCCAGCTCGATACAGACACTAGTCACAAAACAAAACAAGATTTAAGAATAAGACAGTTTATACACACAAAAAAATCCCTTTGTGGTAAGTGCCAACAAAGAACACATTGTACATTAATTGCTGGTCTCTCAGTCCAGACCATCTGTCTGGCGATGTAATGAAGGCTGGCAGCATCGCTGCTATTTGCTCAATAACTGAAATTGTGTCTGAACTAAACCCTCCTCACTGTCTTGTTACACAATCAGCTTGACTTTTGTGAACTGAGATACAAATGCAGTTCACAGCTACCTTTTAGCAGCAATAGCTAAACCTGCTGTAATGTGCCTGAAGTTGAGAACAGAGAATATTAGCAGGGATAATGAGAAAGAAGTGAAATCACCAACCACACCTGAAAGCGGAGTGCGTTATAACTGCTGTGCTTTCACATGGTGAGATTGTTCAGAGCCTATGTTGATAGCTGCCTCTGAGTATTCCTGAGCCACTATGGGGGTTCACACTCCTTCCAGTACTAGAACTTGGAATATATTTCTACTTGTGTAGATGACATCTATAAGAACTCTTATCTGATTGATGTTTGTAAGCAGCAGTGAAAGTCTAAGTAGTCTTAGCTTAAATACATGGATAATGACATATCAGAGCGCTGAGAAGCAGCATCTGATATTAAAATAGCTGTGAGTCACAGGACCTCGGCAGGAAACAAGGAAGAAATTTTATTCACCATTCAGTGTCAATACACTAAAGGAAAACACTCAAGACAGCACTGTGGAATTTATACTCCACTGTCCATCACAGCAACTTGCCATACTCAACTCAGGAAGAAATTTTCTTGCTTAGAGTTTTTGAGGTGACAGTGAAAACATGCAGTCTTCCGTACACTGCAAACTCTTCCTGCTTTGTGGTGCCCATCTAACCCTGTAAGTGTGGTGAGCAGGCAATGATTTTAATGCTCACTCTCTGTAGCCATGTCATAACTCAGCTAATGCTCAGTTGGTCAGCTGCTCAGGACGAAGATGTGAGTTATCCTTGAATTTGTGCCTTCCCTCCAGAGAAAACATACATTATTTACAAGGCAACAAGATATGGGGAGGATCTGCGCAGCTGAGTATTGAAGACAGTGCTGACTACAATTCTGTGGCAGCAGTCCAGTTACCACTCCTGCTAACACTAGCAGTTTTAGGATATGGGTGGAGAGAAAGAATAAGCCATTTTCATATATATGTAATTCACACGGCTCTATGAAAGAATGTGACCATATTGTTGCAAAGCTTCTCTTTGGAAAGCTGGATTCATCAGTTCCTAGCCTGCTGAGGAAGACTGATGATTTTTCCTTATTTTCTGGCTTCAAGATCAACTGGGGGAACACCGAGGTTCCTCTGTTTTCCAGAAATTGCCGCAGGAAATCTGTCCTCACCTTGGAGGTGGCATTTCCACATATTTATTTGTTTGTGTGTTTGTTTATTTTTAAGTGCCAGAATATTATAAAGCACTCAGGTACTTGGGATTCTCAATAACTCATTGACAGGGCAGCAAATATTTTTCACTATTAATTATAATCCTGAAATGAGATTTTGACAGATGGAAGTGACTGAAGCTATTGCTATGGGGAAAGGTCAATTCTATTACAATTACTTTCACTCCAAAAAATTAATTATTAGCTGCTGAAGATACCTTTGAAGAGTCTGAAGAGGCCCTTTTTTTTCCGCAAAATTGGAACAACTGTTCAAAGAATTCCTATCAGATGGAAAAGGCATTGCTGTAATCAGACCAAAAAGCCAGAGATAAATCATTCTGCCTAATCTATATGCCTAGAAAAATGCTAAAACTTTTTTGATTGACTCAAACAGATCTGTTATAGCATCAATATTTACTAAGTTATCAAGTGCTCCTTTCTAGCAGGGGTACCAGTCTTATAAACATGGCGATTATATAAACTGGTCCTCATATCAGAGAGTCTAGTAGAAACAAGGACTTAGGAGAAAGGTAGTGCTCAACTTTAAGCTTTTAAGTATGATTTCTAAGTAGTCAGCTCAGATATTGAGGGTTAGACCTCCAAAAGTAAGCAGATTCTCACTCCTATCACTGCAGCAACATGAATGCTATCCTGCCCCTTAGAAAGGAATCTGGAGTTTGAAAACTCCGGTGTGAATTATTAACTCTATTCCAATGGGAAAGCAAGATTTACTCCTCCCTGTATTTCTCTTGATTTCTGGTGTAATGGTCTAGAAAAAGCCAACAGGAGAGCTCCCACTCTCTGTTCACCGGAGCAACAGTAACAGAGGGTCAAAAGCTCCCTGAGAAATTGACAAAACTGTAATTCACCAATGGACAAAACAGATCTGTTTTTCTAGGCTGCCTGTTCTTCCATGGTGTGATTTAAATGAAATCCTACAATAGCCAACATTTTTAGATGTCTGCATGAGCAGAAAGATGTGGCCTCCTTCTCCCAGCTCTGGGACTGGAGCAGCTGATAATACAGTCAACGGTATAATACTGAGTCTAGATATATTTGAGCACTGTCTGAAACCTGATTGTGCATGACTTTCAGAGAGCATAAGCCATGAAAAGAACATTTGATGCAGCCTAAAACTCCCAGTCATCTTTCTCATTTTTATAGTTTCATAGTCTTGCAAGCTTGAAAATTCCTGAGAGAACATGTGGTAAAATAAAAAATAAATGTAAGAAACATATTCTTGCAATTGGTGCCAGCCCAGTGGGACTGAAAATGTGTTGTGCAAAGATACAGGGAAGCTAAGAGTAGTACAGGAACACCCGTCTTTCAGAAAGTTAGAAGCTCAATGTAAATGCATGAAACAAAGAAAAAGCAAGATGGAAAATATGAAGCTACATGATGTACCTAATTGAAATGTTCAACTTGACCCAAAGACCACAGTCTTACTTACTTTACACTTGAAACCTACCACAAACAAAGGAGAGATAAGATGGATGTGAATTTCCATCCAAAGCTTCTCTGAAACATTCTGGCAGAATAAAGTGACATATTTCATTATTTCTTAATCTTCTAAAAATGTGGCCTGCTGCCAAAAGGACAGTCCTGGCTTCCAGAACTACAATTCACATATCTGACAACTAGTACTAAACCGGAAGTTTCGTTTGCGTTAACTTTACCTGTTTCTACAGACTGGGAATTTACATAATGACAACAACGTGGTTTAAAGATAAGGCTGCAGAACAGATAACCACCCTTTTGATGGCACCTTGCAGCTAGGTCAGTAGTGCAAAGCTGCATGTAGTCCAGAGTTTATGCTTTACAGTGACAGGAGGAGTGAAGGCCGGTGGTCCTACATGAAACAGAAGTCTCATAGCTTGATGGTTCTTTACTGTGAAGGAAGTTAACTTGTAAAAAGAACAAATTTTTGGAACAAATCAGAGGTCCATGTGAGTATATATAGGATTTCCACCTTGAGTTTCTGTGTTGTGACATTCTTAGTCTAGCCTGAAAGTCCACGTATTTTTACTGTATCTTAATTACTGTGTCTAATTAAATTGTGTAAGTAGAAGGTGGATTAAATGTTTTCAAATGTTTTCCAAAATTTATAAAGGAATAAAGTGCATGTCATTTCCGAAAAAGACACTACTTACAATAAAACCTAACCTAAATTCACCATCTCCTTCCTTGTAATGGAACAGAAGGAACAGTATTACAGAAGTCATATCAGCTTAGCCATTTGAATATGCTGTTGAAATAAAAAAAAATGACCTTGTTACCCGAACAATCTATTCTACATATTACTTTTGAATGAGCTCTTGATGTAGAAAGGCAGAATAATAGTCAAACTTACTTCTGAAAAACCAAAGATTCAAATAATTTTCCTATTATTATCTCCGTTACATCAAATTACCTAAAAGCAGTATCTCTTAAGGGTGATACAAATGCATATTTTGATAGATTTCATGCCCTCTCTAAGCAAGGTCAATTCTAAATGGAATAAAATACAGCCATTTCAGTTTTATGGTAGCTATGATTTTTTACACAAGGCAAAAAAATAGCTGCTCCTCATTTGAACAAGAATGGGGGTATTAAGGGCAAAGAAACATTTAACCCTACTTTTTGCTCCCTGCTATGTGGGTTTTGGGAACCACAGAATGGTTCCCTGTAGCCTCTTTTTTTGTTAACTGTTGGCTAGAAGAATAGTATGTGGAAGCTAAACTACTCTACATATATGTAGGACCAGTCAAAAAAATGTCACTAACTTACATAAAGGAAGGCATTCTTCCTTTTCTTAAAGATGGATGCAATGCATGCCAGATTGTTCATTCAGGCAATGCCTTCAGAGCAATGTTTCATGTGCTCAGTGAAGCAGTGAAGTCTGCGCTATGGGGTAACAATTAACAATTACAATATGACTCAAAGTAAAAACTCAGTGAAGCTGATGCAAGGAGGAGGGAATATCACTGAAAATTTAATATTTTAATTTCATATAAGTTTCCTTCAGATTAACTTTCAGCTGTACTCTACTTATAAAATTTTTGTTCAGCAATTCTTCCACCATACCCTAAAAGTGTGCTGACATCATTTTTATCTGAAGTCCCAAATCTTAAATAACTATACCTTGGGAAGGTTAAAAACACAAATCACGACATTTCACAGCAATGTACCAAAAGCTGTAAAAAAACCCCAATTTGTTCCACAGTATTAGGTAGAGTTACAGTTACAGTTTAATGAATAAGAACAATGAAGTGTAGGCATTTTTACGACTGCATGAGGTTGATTCCAATGTAAACAGAAGGATCTCAATTATATTCACATTATCTCTCACATGTTTATGAAAAAAGTGCAAAATGAAATTTTGGCATTATGTAACATTAATGTTAAAACATTAAAATCAGTAAGTACTTGAAATAAATATATTTAGTTTCAAAAGTTATGGGTACTATGAAAAACATGACAGAAGTTCAGTAAAAACTCTGGTTTGCAAATAAATCTTTGACTAGTATGTATTTTTACAAACACTCAAAGACATGAATAAATGTACTCACACAAACAAATCCGGATCGCTTCATCATGTTTGTTCAGGAAAAAATAGCCTATCTTTTAAAAAAAACCCAAGTTTTGTGCAAGTTATTCTCTTTTGTTATATTTTTTTTCTACTTCATAATGAAAGAAAGTTTAAGTAGCTTCTTGTCTATTTATATCATTACTGACACCACTAAGAATGTGCATAGACTGGGCGTTCACATGAGCACCCACTATTAATCAATCAGGTGCATATTGAGATGTAGGTATTTCAGTGCTAGCTCCACCTTTGCTTCTGATCAGCAGAAAATAAGCCTGTTCCCCTCAAAGCAATCCCCCCAAACCACCATGAAACATATTAGCACATGATAGTGACAGTAAATGCTGCTTTGTGTGTCATACTGATCTACTAATGCAATTTGGAGCCAAAATTGTCCTGTGTTCTGCTCAGAGGAGAGGCAAGGCTGGAATACAATTGTTGACAATGGCCCAGGTAGATAATGCACTCTAAACCACTCCACATACTTCCTCAAATGAAGATCAAGCTACACATATATTACAGTTACTTCATGTACATTTTTTTCTGTTTCGCACAAACAACCCATCCATGTTGGCAAATAATCTTTACTATAAGCTTTTAGGAAGGCAGCTCAGTAGTGTGATGGATAATCTAGCATTTTTGTACTGTTTGCAAATGAATAAATACTGAACCTATGTACTGGCATTTTCATGATGTGCTGTTTTCAGATTGGCTGAAACCAACACGGATCTTTTGTTGCAGTCAGCCTGAATGCAGCTGTTTAGCAATGTTACAGTGAACAATTGACATACTAGTGCACTAAAAGAATGATTACATATAGCATGCATCAATCACTTGGTAGAACAGAAATATAGAGTCATTGTAATAGAACAATATCACATGATAAATACCTTCCCCCTTGAAATCCTTGTGCCTCAGCGTTTAGAGATGATAAATGGCCAGACTTCACCTTGACATTTTTCCCCAGCAGTAGACTATTGTCCTCTGACATTTCTCTTTGAAGAGAGATCATACAGACTTTTTTCAGGAAGTATCTGAATGTACTCATACACTCATGAAAAGAAACAAATAATTAGTATTTAAATGAGGAAGTTCAGACTAGGAATAATTTTTTTTTTGTTGTTACCTTTACTTAAGGGTGGATTTGGGTTCCTGTTCTCACATTAACATCTACCAGCATTTTCTCAGAACCTAGCTCTGTCTTCTGCTAGTTCTCTTTTAGCAGGAATGATTAGTCCTAGGATGGGGAAAAAAATTCTTTGTGTTAATTGATTCTTGAGGGTTAAAAAAGCTGCTTATTCTTATACATTTTCCTTGGACTGTTTGCAACAGAATAGGTGGTTGTGAGGGAATGAAAAAGCTGGATCATTAACCTAGCTTCAGCAGTTTACAGAAGAAAGAGTCTCAAGAAACCTCAGGATTTATGCCTGTAGAAGCAACCTTTCCAATATTACGTCTCCAGTATCTGCCTACCGCACTCTGATCTACAGTACACAAAATGTCAGTGAAAACCACAATGTGACAGAAGGCGAAAGCTGTGAATTTTGTGAGGCATTGGGAAACTATGGCAAAGAAGCCCCATCAGAGATCATTGTATATGTTCATGTGCAGGAGAGGCATTACCATGGTGCTTTGGCATAAGTTTTAAGCAGTTATGTGCAGGCAGTAAAGTGGAGACTAATGAGGTCCTCTCAAACGTATATTAATGAAACTTTCCTATGGCTTCATAACTTCATGAAGTTTTTGTGACTTGCTTCCCAGAGAAGCTAGAAGGAGGATTTTTAAAAGAAATGGCATTAATTCAGTTTTTCATTTCTCACCGCCGGTAAAGCTATGCTGACTTACTGTTTAAGGTTCAAAAGCTTATAGAGTAGTAAGAAGGCAAAAAAATAAACACCTTTTAGCAGTCTTAAAAAGGACGTAGTGTAGCTTAAAGCTTCTCTTGCTGTACTGTCAGCCCACAGAGATGCTACTCTGAATTACAATACAAACTTCAGGTTTGAGCTGGAGTTGAAATGATGCAAATATGCATGGAAAAAGCAGGCTATGGCCATGCACTGTATTCTGTGACATGAACTTCATCAGTAAATGAAAGGTAATCCTGAATTGTGTGATATATGTTAGTATATTTTTAAATTTGGAAAAGTTTAATATAGGAAGAAAGACACCGAAGCTTTTTAAAGATGTTAAAACCCCATATTGCACACTGAAGTTTATTATCACTGGTAATACAACTGGAATTCACAAAACCAGCTCATAAGTAATTGCATATGAACTGCACATGGTTGCTCACAGTTTACACATGATTACAGTTTGATTGCAGAGACAACCACACAAACAATGAGCTCACTTTACCCAATAGTTGTAAAAGTTTTGTAAATAGATTATGTATACTTAAATCCGTTTAGTTAAATGTACTCATTAAATATTTTTCAGTTGTGAACCCATGCAGGATGCTCAGTGAGGGTTTTCTATAGTTCAATGCTCAGAACTCAGCAAAGACTCTTCTGCTACCTTTAGACTCACTTGTTTTTCATGTTTTGTTCTTTCATCCCTCTTCTGTCTTTATTTTGTTGGGTGTCATCAAAAATCCATTACAGCCAATGGAGAGATTCACATCAATGGGCTGTGTATCAGCCTATTCTGTTATAAACTCGTAACATGTGCAATTACATATAATTCACATCTATTTACAATGACAGCTGCATGAAGTTTATCATGTCCTACTGCAGTGGTACAAAGAGAAGAGGGAAGACTGACTGTATAGTATGTTGAATACTGATGCTGGGAGAACTGCCAGGGGTTTGAATAAACTTAGGTTCAAGTAACCAGTCAGTTTGATAGCTCTAAGGAAGATTTGTTCAAAATGCATCAGTCTTTTCATACCTTTTAAACTTGTCACATTAGGCTGGAAACTGCTCAATTACAGCCTCTTTCGGGGCTATTGAAGCTGCCATTTTTAGACTCAAGCTGACACTATCACAGAGAGAAGCTTCCCAGAAAACTTAACACTTCTCCGTCTGTGATGGAGAATGGTGAATATACAGCCTCAGGAGACCAGGGAGTGATCCTGTTCAAGTCTTCCATAAGATTTCTGCCAGCTCAGGGGGACACCAGAACTTAAAGGCAGTCAGTTGTTAAACCAGGTAATAACACCTGCAACACCTCAGGCATGTACAACAGAAAGCATTCAACAAGGAATTAGAAGAAAAAAAAAACCCAAAAAACCCAAAACAAGTCATGAGTTTCATTGTACACAGCTGTAAGAACAGGGCAAGACAATGATTTTGTCTTTTCTCCCTGAAATGTTTCAAACATCTTCTCCCACACACAGAAAAAAAAAAAAAAACAAAAAAACAAAAACCAAAATAATTCCCAAAATTTCAAAAGGTAAGTAAAGCCACATCAAGAAAGGATGGCTTTGATGACCAGTTCTCAATTTGTAAGCACACATGCAAATCTACAACCTTAGATGGGGATTGGATGAGGGGCGAGGAGGATGTCTTTCTTCGAAGATAAGGTATTGTTTGTCTTACCTTGCTTTTCAAATCACCAAAAAGAATAAACAGTTCTTTTTATACTGCTGAGAGAACTACAGTCCTAAAAGAACATTTGTTAGTGATAGATCTAAATGAAAGAAAAATATTCTTTCGTCTCCCACCACACTTTCTTTATTCACATAATTAGCAAAATTAATCTCTATATTAGCTGCATCTCCATACAACAAAAGACATGAATGATTCCAGAGTTAGTTGCATAGCTTCAAAGATTCTTTGTATTGCTTAATAACACACCTCTATTGAAATGGTGCCATTAAATAATTTTAAATTGAGAATCTACCGCATTCTTGTTTACAGCACATTCAAAAGCTATAAAAGCTTCTGAAAAAGCAAGAAAGTCAGTGACTTACTGCTATGCTTAATATCTTCAGTGATAATAAAAGCCATTTCAAGACTACAGCAGGCAAACATAATCCCTCTGAACTTAATGAAGTTATGCTTGTTTATACCAGCTTACAATTTCATTCAGAATTGTGTTTTTGAGATATGACTTCACAGTATGCTTAGCAGCTGCCTTCCAGTCACGCAAAGAATGTAGCCATTATTATATTTGATTTTTTTTTTTCCAAGAGAAAGAATTATTAATTAGAAAAAAAAAATACCCTCACTTTCAGGGGCACTAAAAAAATATTCTTGTTAAAAATGAAAAACAACTTCATTATTAATTATGCCCACTGAGACCAATGCAGCAACAAAAAAACAACCATAACTTATTAGTTAAAAATAACCTGTAGAATTTTTAAAGATCATTCTTACAATAATTTTCAGGTTTCCTGAAATTCATAACTTTTATCTCATACAGTCATTACTTGTGCTTTATGCAAATAAAGAAATCTTATTAAAACTGGATAAAAATAAATTTGTAGTTTTCTTTATTTTTGCCTTGTGAACATTAGCTGAATTAACTGAAAATTAAGGTTTATTTCAAAAGACCTGAATGAATAGGAAATACAATAAAGTGCACTCAGATTTCTTTCAAAAACTCTTACAGGTCTCGGGTAGCACAGAATTCAGATGCCCAGCTTGATTGGAATGATTAATCTTCTGAATTTGATACCTTTTTAAGGTTAAGGTTCTCTACATTGGGTACCAAGATATCACCTTGAATCTGAAAAGAACCTGACTGCTTTTCTCGACTGATAATATCTGAGGCATCTATTTTTCTCTTGGCCAATTTATAACATATTAGGACTTTATGTTTTTTCTTCTTCAACATCCCTTAAAGGTAAAATTCAGCAGCCGATGTTGAAGGAAGACTTTATGACCTGGGTCTATGTTGGCATTTCCTACCACATACGATCACTGAAATCAGTTATTCTCTTTATAGATTTTGTGCAAGACAGCTCTCCTGCTTAATCCACCAACAAAATGCCTGTTTATTTCATAGATTCCTTTTGTCTTTTTTTTTTTTTTTTGTAACAAGTAATAAATTATGCATTATAAGAAAAAGAAAGAAAACCAGAGAAAGAGAGCTAAGAAAGTGGGTTCAACAGGTAACAAAGAAGATAAAGAAGGGAATAGACAATAAGGCAGACAATGGAATACCTGACAAAGGTGAAACACTGAAGCAGATACTGAAGGATTGAGAAACAGAAGATTTCCCCACAATATCATCTGAGCAATATGGAAAGGTTTTTTTTAAAAAGACAGAAGATTAAAGAAAACCCACCTGAACAGTGAAGAGGCAGTGAAATCTGATCATCTGCACAGCAGACTCAAACCAGTCCAAAACACAAAAGCTAACAAACCCAGAAGACTTGCGGTTGAAATTTTTTAATGAGCCCATCTATTTTTATGATTCTATCTGGAATTATCTGGTTACAAATGCAATAGCTAGCATATGCAGCAAAGATTCACCATGTACAGATACAGGACTACTATTTTCAAAGGCATTTGTGCTTAGGTGGGGTAAAGCCTTGTCCTGCCTCTAGCTAATCCACAGAAGACAGCTGCCTGATACAATATGCTGGTGCTTCTATATGTCTGGCTCATTCCCCAAGTTATTCTAGAGCACACAAGTCCCTTCAACTACATACCTAACATCAAACTTCGAAAATCAGGGATGTTTTAAACCAGCTAGCTCCCACTTCAAAAAGGTGTGGCAGTGTTAAAAAATAGTAGGCAATAGCTTAGTACTGTGCAGGTAATAAACATAGCTTTAAATGGAAGTTTCAGTCATTTGGGAGCAGTGTGATTCACAGAAATAAACACGTTTTGCCCAAGAAGTGCGCTGGATACATGGCTTTATAACACATCAATTCATTACTTGAGGAGATAGTGTTCTTTTTCTCATCAAATATTAACGTTCATTTCAGGAAGTTTAAAAAATTGTCTCAGAGCAACTTCTTGCAGCCATTAATTAAAATAATGAGCACTATAATATTAAAAGTGTAATTCTCTTACATGTCCTCAAGTGTTTGCCTAGAAGTCTCCTTCTCTGGGAGACCAAAAAAAAAAAAAAAAAAAAAGAAAAAGAAAAATCTGAAAACACAGTGAATTAAAGAGTTATACATGTATTACTCCTGGCCAAGCCTGGAATTCTCAGCTGGCAAATATGAAATTCGTTTGTTATCGCCTCCTGTCAAGATGCCACAAAACTTTCGTTTTTCTCAGTGCCTCCCAAGTAGCCTAATTCCCTGCCCCCAAAACATACACTATGTTTTCCATCACTGTGCTCAAGGAAGATGATAGGCACGATTCACCTGTGGTGATTCACAAGTGCTACACTTAAGGAGAGACCTTCCGCATTTAAAGATGACACTGACCAGCGTGCAAGGGAAATAGAGGAGGATTTTGCACACACTCACACTTGGAGAGCTCAGCAGGTTTGTCTCCCCTGCCATTTTATTCCTCTGAGGTTTAGTTCCCACCAGCATTCACATGACAGAGGAAGACTGAGGACAGCTGACATAAGGGCACACGAAACTCTCCACATGGCAGTTCAGCTTTAAGTCAGTAAAAGTAAGGACTTAGAGAATCATCCAACCCAGGATGAAAAGACAGCAACACAGGTCTGCTCGTAACATTCATGGGCTTCTTTTCATTTAATAAATACACCAAAACATATTGTTTCAGTCTGTCATCCTTACTCTTAATAGGATTTTGAGTTTGCTATACAGTTTTGGTTCATTTGAAAAGGCATTTGAGAATTAATGTAGTAGCCCTGGATTAATTTCCTTCCTCTTTGAAGGGATACCTTTAAATCAAGATGTTTGCGCAGAGCTCCCAGAATCCTGTTTGAGAAAACTCTGTTTAGCACAATTATTGCTATCTGCAAACCTCTGCCCCTATTCTGTTAGCACTGTTAAAAATGAGCCTATGAAATAATCTGGGGGAGCTGTTGCTTCCCCACTGCCTACTTAGACACAGCTTTGGGGGAAATTAGATACACAGAGATACATCCTAGTGTTGCCTTTTGTGACAATGGTAACAAAGAGGACAAGCAGCACCATGTATTGCAAAAGAGTTATAATTTACAGTGGTTTGAAGCAGGACATAGGAAGAGCTTTTAAACTCTTCTTTAAAAGAGGTCAACTTTCATCTCACATACTCACTGCAACAACCACCGAAGTGAGTATCTAAACTAGACCACATTTGAAATGTTAATGCAAATAAAAACATTCACAGTGGAACAGCTCCAAAAGGCTGACTGAGAGAAACTTCAGTTCTAATACTGTGAGCCCTGGTGGTTGAAATATTCTTCTCACAGATTGTCATGGGTAGTCAGGTCCCCTTAGCTAAAGAATGAAACTGATTTCAGTCTTTTTCTGAAGCAAGCTGTGAAAGCCTAGCCTTTCATTTCCTTTGTCTTTGTCTCTCTTTAGACACTTTAGTCTGAAGACTAATCATTTAACTTTCATGGAACAGAAACTAGAACAGAGCATAGATGGAAATATTAAACTCCATTCTTTAGATAGGGAACCTATCTGCTATTTGTTGTGTGTGTACTTCTCACCCTGTTCTCACCTCAGCCTGCTTTCCCACACCTTACAGATGCTGCAGTGCAGCATGGACAGCAGTCCAGGAATGCGCTGCCACAGCTCACAGGCTCTACACCGTGCAGTCTTGTCTGTGTGAATGCATTTCTCCTAAAGCCAGTTCACTATGCTGAAGAGCCAGCTCTAGGACAAAGAGAGGTGCAAGTATTACATTTATATGTAACTTCACCTTAAACCTTCATTATTCAAAGCTTTTTCTCAAAGTGCTGTGTTACAATAAGAGTACTTAAAACTGTGTATGTATATGTGTGTGTGTGTGTATATATATATATATAGCATTGTCATTGAATTCAGCTTGGTTAGTTATAGCATAATGAGCTGCTCAGTACAATTACTAACTCTCAAAAGTATTGCTTCATTTAAATTACATTTTAATTGTTTTACTTCAAGGTTTTTTCTTTTCCTTAGTCATAATAAAATATGTAATACTTTTGAATAAAGGGAGAATATAAAGCCAAGTAACTGTCTGCATTAACATCACCTAGAGTGTCTGTAATTATCTGTATTATTCCCAAGAGAAAATTAGAGAGAAAAGAAAATTCTTTGGTTTGTGTTACTTTTTTTTTTTTAACTGGCTTTTTGTTGATTGGTCTTTTTAAACCCTGATGTGAAAATGACTGAATTTTCATGATAGGGAGTCTCCTGCTAGTGAAGCAAAGAGGATCTTTTTAGGAGGCAGGCAGAGGTCCCAAGCCTCAGCTAAAAGCAAACTTTAAAGAGCGAATGAAAGGGAAAAGCCAAGTCACAACATAATGATACATATGAGGGCATTTTAGGTAGAACTGATAGCAGTTATTAAAAAAAAAGAAAAAGTGAGGGAGGGAAGTGGACAGTTCAGCTCGCGGCTAAACGGAACATGCTAGCTGTGAATGAAGCTTGGACTCGGGAGACAAATTAAGGTATGATGGAAAAGGTCTGTGCCATCAGATAACAAAACACTTTTATTTTCACTTCTAGTTGTAATGGTGGAAAGCCATGAAATGGCTGGAAAATAAATCATCCTTATTCAAACATACACAAAACCATTTGACTAATGTTTGAATACATTTTGTATAATGACAATGAAGCCAGCTGACTGCAAGATCTCCACCAAACAGAGACCCAAGTGATCTACCAGCGATTTCTTTGCTAAAATGTCAAAGTACTCAGCTTCAAAATTTGAGCGCTTGAGAAGGTTTCCGAGATTTTGTAAAACAAATAAATAAATAAATAGATAGAATTTCCACAAACCCTGCCTTTACTGACAGGTCAAACCAGAACTTCAGCTGTAAAAAGGGATGTTAATGACTAATGATACAGCCAGTTGAGAAGCACTGACTACTCCCTGAAAAATTAATGACCTGCAATAGGCATAGAAAATTATTTGAGTGTTTTGACATAGAAAGCAAATGGATGGAATTACTCACAAGTCTGAAACTAATACTTAGACTTCAAAATATGAGGCTGTATTATCCCAGCTGAGACTTTCTCCTCTTGATATGAGAGTTAAAATTTCTGCTTGTTGATTTTCTGAATATTGACACTACTGGCACATTAACAGAAAGGCTGATTTTTAAGGTAAATGCAGAGTCCCTGGGACCATAAATGCAGTTGACAACAAAGATCATGAGATAAACAACTTGGGGTGCACGTTTATGCAACTGACAAAGTTTACATCTAACTCGTTATATCCCTTACTACTGTATAATAAAGGAACAGGCACCAGAAAGGAAGTCTGTGATAGAGAACTTTTGAAGTACTGTATCCTCAATGTTCTTACTCTTCGTCTATGTCAAACTATTTTGATTTTTTTCAATTATTTTTCTTTTCTTCACAATCATACAGTTTCTGTAGAGAACTGAGAGCCCCTACCCAGTAATGTGTGTGAGAGTATAAAGACGATTGCTGATCACAAAAGTATTGCAATTTCAAGGGGCTGGAAGAGTGCTCCTGGAATCAAACCTCACTCACAATCTTAGCAAGTTGGGTCTTTGTATGGCATCCCCAAATCTAGTATGTATCTCTGGAGTTACCAAGAGGAAGTGATAGGACAAGAGGTAATGGCCAGGGGAGGTTTAGATTAGATATTAGTAAAAAATTCTTCACTGAGAGGGTAATTAGGCATTGAACAAGCTGCCCAGGGCAGTGGTAGAATCACTATCCCTAGAAGTGTTCACAAACTATGTATATGAGGCCTTCAGTGACATGGTTTAGTGGTGGCCTTGTCAGTCCTGGGATAATTGTTGGACTTGATGATCTTAAAGGTCTTTTCCAACCTGGTAGATTCTACAATACGCATAGAAAAATATACATAAATATATATTTAATAGTGGGTTTCACAATGTAGTATTTCACAGTGAAAGTAGAGGCCATTCAAAAACTCCCCAAGCAATATGTACTAGGTGCTGCAAGGCTAGTAACATTCTCAATCACTCAACCAATGCAACAAGAGTGGATCTGCATGGCAGCACACATCTTTTGACTCTAAAGACATAATTTCATTTATTAAAATTAAAAAAAAAAAGATATTGATGAGCACAATGAATTGTAATGTGTATCATTATCTGCAGAAGCTGGGTTTTTTTTAAAGGCGGTTCTGATATACTTCCCACAATATATCTTTTCCCCAATTTAGTTGCTAAATCCTAGAATTCTTTCCCTCCAGTATATTGGCTGTAATGAAATTTTTAAGACTGCAAATAATTCTGGAACAATGTTGAAGCTGTATACTATGTGGTCAATAGCTCCCTAGATTTTTTTTTAAATGATAAATGCAAAGTCTCATACCAGGGGAGAAATGAAACATACAGTTAGTTTTCTATGTTTGGGGGGGAGGGGGTGTTGTTTGGGTTTTATGAAAATATATTTTTACATTTTCATAGTTTTTGTATTTTGGGTCATTTTGGTTAAGTCCTTGGAGGTTTGAATTTGCTATA
This sequence comes from Psittacus erithacus, assembly GCA_009867235.2. NCBI lineage: Eukaryota > Metazoa > Chordata > Aves > Psittaciformes > Psittacidae > Psittacus > Psittacus erithacus. The sequence continues at coordinate 23,770 of WYDI02000061.1, forward strand.
ATTTAATGTATATTTTCAAACCCATTATTTCCCACAATAGGTTATCTGATTTGATGACTAATATAAACCAGCTTTGATTACTAATTCAGAAATACTCATGCATTTAAAAACAATTGAAATGCAGTGTCACAAACAGCAAAGAGTATTTCCATTACTCTAACAGCCTACCCAGAAAATCTATTCTTCATTTACTTTGTTTCTCCAAACTCTTACATTCCTCTTCTGCCATTTAGACTACTGAAAAAAACAAAAAACATAAATACTATTAATTTGAAGTATTCCAAGCATGACTGGAACCATTCAGCTACTGCTATGAATCTTCATCACTATTAGTCTCCCTAAACAACCTCAAACAATAAATAGCTTGTGAAAATAAGAATGACTGTATTGATTCAGACTGAGCATCCATCTGGCACAGTATTCTTTCTCCAACAGGGACCACAAGCGGATATTTAGGGAGAAGTAAGAACAATCACATGATACCTTCCTTAATATTCCTTTTCCTTCCAGCCTCTGACCCTTTCATGACTCAGGAAATCTGGGCCTGTTGCGGTTTGCTTGTTTAGTAACCCACAACAAATCTCTTTCAATTTCTGACTAGTCTCTTGAGCCTGTATAAATATTTTGCATCCACAACATTCAATAAATACTTCCACATGTCTACTAGCTGTCTTGTGAAGAAGTATTTTATTTTCTCTGGTTTGAATCTGTCTTCTGTTAACTTTCTTTGAAGACCCCTAGTTCTCATATTTGAAAAGAAAGCAAATGTGGGCCTTCAGTCACGTTGTCCATTTCAGACATGACTTTGTAGTCCTTCATGCCCCTCAAGTCATGGATTTTTTTCCATGAAAAGTCTCAGCTTGTGCAGCAGTACCAGATATGGAAGCCATTCCGTACCTTTGATTACACTGCCTTCTCTGAAGTCTTGTCAGTTTGAATAAATCATTTTTTCGGGGAGAACCATAGCTACATAGTCACTCAAGACATGAATGACCCATATGTTTATACAATCATGATCTGTCCTGTTTCATTCTTAGATTCAGAGCAAGTTTTACAAAGTCCCTAACATTTGCTTCACTTTTTTGACTGCTGTCAAACACTAGGCTGAAGTTTTCATTGTGCTATTTAGCATAATCTCGATTTGACATGAGAATTTTGTTTATTTCACCTGATTTATTTTAACAGTCAAGTATGTGGAAAATTTCTTTATTTTTCACTCATGTATTCGGTTTTAGCTTTCCTTTCACAGATTCTACTGATTCATCTTGGCTCTGAAACTAAAACCAGCTGTATTTTCTTCTTACATATACGATAAAAGGGTCAAAAATGAAAGTAAGAAATTCTAGACTTACTTTTGGAACTTCTCATTTCTAAAGCTGTTTCACTACAGCTTACCACCCTGATATCAGTACCATTGTCACAGACGGAAGTACACCTTTGAGGACCATTAAACAGAACATTTATTTCAAATGTATTGTAATTACAGAAACACCTATGTTAAGCAACTCTGCAAAGATACGCTGTGGCACTCAGCAGCTCTGACTTTTCCATGGTGAGACAGGATAGAGATGACTAGAGGATGATGGGAATCCAGCTCAAGATTTTTCCAAAGACAGAGCTTTCTTTGGCTCCTTTTTCACATCATGGTTATGTTCAGTTTTAAATGTTAACATTGTTCCACTTTACAAATCCTGAAGCTGATAGGCAGAATTGAGGTCAAATTTTCGACTACGCGACTGCACCCTGAAGAACTCAACCAATGAAGAATAATGCTTAAAAAATCTCTGTGAAAGAATTTTCTAAGGTGATTACTCAGAGACTATAAAGTCATGAACCAGGAATCCTCAACTAAACCAGAAAAACTAGTTAGGATGTATTTACTATGGATGTGCAATTCCACAGCACTAACAGCCAATACAGTTTGGTGCCTTGGTGTTCCCTTCTGTAACTTGTGTCTGATGATTCCAGGTTCACACACTGAAATGGCAGACACAGACACTTCTCTATACAAGAAAACACTGCACATAGTGCTTAGAACTGCTTCAGCTTTTAGCCAGTGTCCTCTAAATAAACTATACAGAGGGCCTCCAATTCGCATTGCTGTCTAGGAACATGCTGCCCAGGCTTGACTTCTTTCTGAATCTGAGCTCAGTTACAGCAATGACGTGACTTTATCTGGCCATAAAATTAGGAAATGTCTCTCTCTGAATTACACCGCTTACACTAAATCCTCTCCAAAGCAGGAGATTTTTGGTGTTATTGCCTTTGTTTTAGGTTGTGAGATACCACATACTTTAATAGGAACTTGAGAAAGGGTAGACTTCAGTAAGAAAAAGATAGCAGCTAAATTAAAAAAAAAAAAGCAAAGATCAATTAAAAAGGCAAACAGTGATTAATTCAGAAAATATACAAACACACTAACAAAAGCAAAAAAACAAACAAAACCCCTTCTGCAATGAACAGAAGGAAGATGTAGATGTATTTGAGAAGCTTGTGAGCTTCCACTGATGCGAAGGGAACTATAAGCAGTTTCAATAAATAACATCTGAAGATCCCATTTAGTGGATTCAAGGAGAATGGGCCCCCTTTCCATGAGTAATGGAGCTGACATTTGTAAACCATTATGGGCCCCAAATAGTAATCACCATTTCTTTCACACAAAGCTTTTTCATTCAGCTAAACTAGCTGACTCTAAAAGTACATTTTAGAATGATAATTAATTCAATGCCAAATGTGCCTGAAGTAAAAATACCTTTAGGGAATGAACTCATAATAGTGTGTGTAGCTTTTAAATAAGCTGTCCACAGGGGTATGCCAATTTAAACAAATTAAAATAATTGTCAGTATGCTAGGTATGGAAATACTCTTTTTGTAAAACTGCTGTGAAATTCCTTGGAGACTTGGGTGGCATAGCAAGACTGTCCAATAAAACCAGGCACTCACATTGTCTTTGTCCAACTTGACAGAAATATCCTCAGGTGTTGTGGTGCATTCAGTAGTGTTCATATAATAGCATAATCCTGTTGAGTTTTTTCTCCAGGCAGATGTATGTTGGTTCAAACAAACCTCTTGTAAGGAATGGAATCCGTGCTAGAGTACTCAAATACAGAAGATTTCTTCCACTGTTCTGTCTACTTAGCTGGCCCATATGTTTATGTTCAATATTTTCCCTCCAGAAAAGTAGACTCAAAATGGAGCAGGACAAAAATAACCCTTCAAGTGTTTTTAAGCGCTGACAGACACACAACCTTTGCTGCATCTGAACTTCTCTTGATTTTGTGTAATTAGATCAATGCTTTTGAAGTGCCATTAATATACTTTGTTCATCCATTGCTGATATCAGGATCATCTGGGGCAGTTCCAATTTCAGCAGTCTCACAGATGCTCAGTGCTCCTAGATGCTCTAAGAGTTCTCCTAATAAGCAGCAACTTTTAGGCCACTGAAACACCAAGATCTTACGCTGCTTTTTGAGCACCAGCATTTAGACTGTGTTTACCACCTTAGATCAATAGCTCATAACAACATCCACATATTCTTGGGAGGCAGAAAACTGACTTCCTTTTGCATAGGAGGCAGGAAATCAGGGTCTGGCCCAATTTATACCAGAAAGCTTTCCAAATACTAAACACAGAATAAGACTGCCCTTCCACAAGCACTGTTAGTTTAATTACTAAACATACTTAGGCTAATGTGTAATTTTGTGCAGACTTAATACAGATTCATATAAAACAGACACCTGGACAAATAAGTAAAAACAAAAAAAGATTTCTGCAGGTTTTCAACATCACCACTGATTACCAGTGCCATCCTTAATTTGCTTCAATGGGTTCAGAGGGTACCAGCTGAATAATATGAGCTTTTTTCCACCCGCTACTGGGTGGAAGCAATAACATTTAAATGACCTAGACTTAATAGGTAAAGCAAAAACTTTAAGAAATTAAGTCCATTTGGGAAAGGGAGGAAAATCCTATTCTCATCTAACATGTTTTGCTGTATCATGTAATAACCTCTAACCCAACATAGATTCTATTCCCTGACTGGAATATCCTTAGTCTTATTTCTTATTTCCAAGCTCAGAGCAAGAAAAGGAAAGGAGTTTATTCTATTGTACATTAAGACTGAGTATAGTATAGCTTATTAGAAAAAGACAAACTAAAAGTTAATGACAACACTATCAAACCAGGACACTGAATTGCTTTCCAAAGCCTGAGAAAAACAAAGGAAGAAAAAGAAAAATCGTAATTGAATGTCATTCAAAAAGAGTATCTACAAAGCTGGTATTTCTATCTCAGATATAGTAAAAAGCTTACTACATTTAGGAGGTCAATGTATCCTGAAGGGAAAAAAAATAGAGGTAATAGAAAAAGTAAGAACAGGTCTGGGCATCAGATCCCAAGCTCTCTAACGTTTATGTTTAATTCCTGCCCAGGCTCACATGTCCAGATATAAACCCAGCCATCACTGCACTGATCCAAATTCTAGTCTTCTATATTTCAGAATGCTTCAAGTCACATATTCCAGTTTAAATTAATTTCTATTTATATTAGAGCACTTCTAGACATTAACTGTGACTAAGTGCTACACTATTATTAAGTATTTCAATAAAGGGCAGTGTTCACGATGCATAACACATACTGTTTTTTTCCTTTCTGCTCATGCTGCTGCCCAGTTTTGTAAAGTTATTTTCATCCCATATCAGACACACATTTCTTTTATGCCCCAATGTTTTAAATCCTGTAAAAAGTTTCTACGAAAGATGTGGCAAACATTTGCTTAACACTTGGCTACTGAAAACCATCTATACACTAGGCTTGGAACACAAGAAACACCTAGATATAGATATGTGAAAGCCTGGAGCTATATTCTTGAAGAGCTCCTGACAAAAATATTTTGGAGAATCGAAATTTTTCTGGCCAACAGATATTGAAATCTTAGGTACTAGAATCTTCTGTCCTTTCTTAGAGAAAGAAGATGTAGGGAAAATTTCAATAAAAATTCTAAGAGACTTCCTCTCTCTCTTCTCATGATAAATTTCCAATCATGAGACCACCTTCACCAGATGTTAGAAAGAAAATGTTGAGAAAGAGCCTGAAAAAGTTTCACCAGCCTTTGCATTTATCCAACCTAAAGCAAGGAGTATAACCATCTTCACCTAATGAAACAAAGCTAAAGAACAAATATTTTGTCATCTGGGGTTATTTTTATTATTTCTGCCAGTATTATTTTTATTCTAGAAGTATAGACAGTAATATGCATTTACCAAATGGGGGCTTATTAGAAGGAACATTTTTTAATATTAGGGCAACTACTTTTGAGGGGCATGGGAGATTAGACATTCAGAGTTTCCTCTGAAGTAAAGCTTTTGAAAAAAGGTATTAAATATGAGTCTTGGCAAAAATAGACAGCAAATAATGCAAAGGGGAATTACTTCCTAAGATAATATTAAAATTTGCCATGTGGTATCCTTTTGTTTTACAAACATATGCTTAAATGCAAAAGTAAAGTGAAAAGATCCGAAGATACAAAACCTGATAGCTTTAATTCAAATTGCTTCTCTTTGAAAACTGGCAGGCAAATTGACTTCTGTGACAAAGAACTCTGCAGGTGTTTTGCATCAGACTTCACAGAGCAACGCCCTGTCTGTCGCACTTACAATCAAATGGGACTGACACAGTGTCCTTCATAAAATCACAAAATCTCTTTTTCCCCCTGCCTCTCTTTTTCAGTCCTGCCCCTAAGAAAATGCACCATGCATACACTGACCAACTTAGCATCCTGTCAGAGAAAGAATGAATTTCATTAGCTAAGAGCCCAATTCCTCAGGAGCTGATAAATTGCTCCTAATAAAGGAAGAGACAGTCATTTTTTGTCTTCTGTTGTCAAAACATTTAGTGAGAAAGCCCCCTTGTAGGAGATGTCGAAATCCGTGTTTTGAATGGGATGAAATTGTCATCTTGTTGATGAGAATTCTGCTTTTGCACTTCTGCAGGTTGAGGATTCCACACAACTCATTTCTTCAGAACATGTTGTAACACTTTAAAAAAAATCTATACTGCCTTTAGTTTATTTCATTAAATTTATGGTGTCAGAGAATCTACACAGCCATATCCTAACGGAATTATTTTAATGCAAGTGAGCATATGAATTTTACACAGATCATTAACATCTGTCATTTTCAAAATGGTTAATAAATTTAACTGAAAAAAGCCTTCAGAAAAAAAACCTAACTAAAAAGGTGGTGTTAATGCCAAAAAATATTCTTTGAATTCCAGGAGACTGAGTCTTTCATAAACAAGAAAACATTTTCTGCAATATTTTATTCATTAAATGTGTATTAAAAAATATAAACATTCAGACTACTTGGTACCGTGGAAACATCCTTCCTAGCCTTCCCCAAGTGCTACCTTTCATGCTGAAAAAGGTCAAAACTAATCCTCTCCCATTGATTGTTCTCTTTACTATGGAGGTGGCCATCTGTGCAAAAAGCTCTAACTTCTGCTCTAGCTTTGCTTTTTCCTAGAGTTCTTCCTCAAGGACTGTTCTGCCTAGTGCATCTGTAACTGCAAACGAAACTACAGTGCCTGCAGGTTCAAAGGAGATTTCTGCAAACCTTTTACCTTAAAGTTGTCATGAAGGGGTAGTGTTCCTTGGCCCTAGAACTGCACCACATTAGAACAGGTTTATGCACCTTTGCCCTCTAACCAACCGCCAGATTCAGGCAAGCTGATCTGCAGTAGCCTAGTAAAGTTTAGCATATGGAAAATTGGACACTGTCTTCCATAATGCTGTCCACCAACTTTGTGACTGATTTGGAAGGACAGAAGGATCTCTTATTTTCCCATCAATGGTAAACAGAAGTGCTTTCCTCTGCCTGATTGCTGGAATGCAATTTTTTTCTCAATACTGTACAATGTTAATGATGTCCTGAGTGTAAGAATTTCCCTTGTATCGGTATGGTCCTACATTTGTCACCCCTGGTGATCCTCAAAATGTATTAAAAATGGCTTATAAAAGTGGTTTCTTCTGGAGAATACACAAGTCTGAGTAAATGTCTATGCATACAAAGTATTTCTGGAAATGAAAGTGGATGAATAAAATACACTATAAAGAAAGAGAAATAGAAAGAGGATTAGCAGCAACCTTTTAGCTGTGAAGCTTTGGGATGTGGGAAAATTAATGTTAGAGCAAAAATCCTGCTGAGTTAATATGTATGGAAAGATGAAAGGGAGAGGAGAAAGGGAGTGTGGTAAATGGGAGGGGGGAGAAAAGCTGCAAAAGGTCAAGTTGCATGCAGAAGAGGTGAGCGCAGAATCAAAGGGTAGGAACCGTATGAGCCAAATCAAAACAGAAAGGAACCAAGGCTTGAAATAAAAACACTGATCATTTTGGAGACTGGTTATTGGATTAAATTGGAGCACTGTTATCACCTTGTCCAAGGAACAAGAAATGAATTAAAAACATATCGTACAGGAAACTGTCAAGCTGTATATTTCTTTTTACATTTTTTTTCATTAGTGAGGTGCCTGCTTCTTTTGACTCTAATTTCTTTAGCTTTATTTGATAGAACAATAGGGCTTTTCTTTTCCATTTACGTTGATTTCCAGAACTCTTCAATTTATTCAGTGAATCATCATCTATATTATTACTCTCAAAAGAAAGTCCTGTTACTTTGACTATCTGAATCTGAGTGATGTTGTGGCTAAATTTTTCAGAGGGACATGTGTGCTGAAGGAAAAAATTGATTAGTGCATGAACTAGTTCTCCAAGGGGAATTTGTGACAGATTTCCTATTTTAGAAGTCTCCTCAGCAAAGAGGAAGCAATGCTAAATTGACATGGGAATGAATGATTAAAGATTAACTAATCTCTTAGCTTTTTTGCAGTGCCGCCACACTTGAGAATTATGTTGCTTATTCCTTCAAAATACTTATTACACTTTGAAAACCCTTCTGTATGCCATACAAACCATTTTTAATTGCTTCCTTTTAAAGCCTGCTTCCTCATCCCCTTTTTCACTTTCATTATATACTCACTTTGGTGATGGAAAAGACAAAAAAAAGTTAAGACTGCTCTGGTACTTTAAAAAAAACCCTCTTCTTGGGGAAATCAATGCTCCAAAGAAGGCTTACTTAAGTGGTAAGTGATTTTGAAGTCCTATCACCACTCAGACAAGCAAGTAAAGGTCTTAAAAATTATTTGGATGAGGCTATTCATACCTGATCTCCATTTTCTACAAAGTATACCATCTGTGCTTGTAAGGAGGGCAAAAATAGGACAGGCCTATAAAACCTAGCCTTCATCTCCTGAAAATCACCAACTATTGGCACTTTCATCTCTGTTGATTTATATTCAGCAATACCTTTCTTTAAGCTATGCAAAACAGCAAATGCATTATTAAATATTCAGTTTTGACATTAGCTTCACTGAAAGGGCCTAATATTTTATGTACTGTAAGAGCTGCAATTGTTCATTAGGGCTTTGGAAACAAAAGCAGATCTGCTTTTGCTTATGCTTCTTATAAATTGTGATCATACAATGTCTGCCATGTTATACAGCTATGGATACCGGCTGTGAGTGTGCTCCTCTGGGCACAGTTTAGGCACATTGGTCTGTTTGAGAAAGCATGGCAGTCTGGTTCTCAGAAACACTGAGCTTTAATCGTCACTTGCAGTCTCACTGATTTGAGCAGTGTATATGGGGCTTGTTAGTCAACAGCCCTTCAAGCAATTTGTTTTGATTCCAGGCATAGAATATTTTGTAAAAGCTCCCTTTAAAAGCAGACCCATCTGAATCAGAATACTTTCCTCATGCTTAAAAAAGTGTCCCACTAGTTTCTTCCATGTGACTCTTGAGAGCTTTAAAGTAAGAGGAACACTTAAAAAAGGCAGGTGTGCAAGCTGCATTTTTAGCGCTTGCCAACAATGCATACTAAATCAGATTGTTATCCTGATTCCACATAACTACATAGTAATTGAATGAAAACAAGAAAAAAAAGTCTTTAGCAGGCTGTCACATTAACAGAGGATTTATACAGCACACCTAAGCCCTTAGGAATCACTACTATCCATAAGGTTAGAAATATTTTAAACTTCTAACTGCTTAAATCTCCACCTTCACTGTCAGTTCACACCAGTAAAGAGTCAAGTTTTTGGTTTTACATTCACCGCAGTGACCATACCAGATGAAGACTGCTAACTTCAACTTCTGGCAACCCTCCATCATCTAGGCTACATAAAAATGCTTCTCTTCCCTCAAACGACAGCCCTCAGCTCAGTGGCACAACACAGCTGAAAGCAGGAGAAGCGAGGCCTCTAGGAAAGGCTCTGATGCTGACATGAATGTCACCATGACATGACAATCGCCAGTGGGCTCAGTGTGATGCCAGGACACATACCCCTTTTCCAACACTGGTGCCAGTAAGGAGCGTGCGCTGCCACTGGAGTGACATGGAGTAAATAATGGAATACATTCACCTGATAACAAAATCAAAGTGTTTTGCTCATAGCATTGTCTCAGTCTTTTTCAAAACATGAAATCAATTCACAAATAAAACCTGCACAGCCATCTATCCCCATGTTCTGCCCTGTCCACAACAGAACCTTCCCTGGGTGGCTGCAGACAGGTAGACCTGAGGTCACAGGAAGGGGAATGATGTTCCTGTGTGATTATTTATATTTTCCTTACAATAAACTGCCCCTTTGTTATATTTTGAAATATCATGCAGTCCCATGTAAGGCTTTCTGTGTTTTTTTCCCCCCTATTCTCAACAGTTAAGTCTGGTAGCAACTTACAATAAGGAACACTACATACCCCAAGTGAGATTGCATCAGCTGCATCTATTTTTACATTCGACATGTCAAAATAAACTGCTCCTATTTGTTGTTGGGCGGAGTGGTAAGCCGTTGCTGCTGAATTATCTAGGATAAGGTGAATTGAATTACTTGCTTCAGAAAATGCTCTTGTAAAGCTGATACAAGCTGGAGTTTAGAGACCATGGAGTTCAGCCCATCAGCAGTTTTGCTATTGGAAGATACTGGCTTGCTTGGCTTACAAAATTGTGCACCCATAATATATTCAAGCCATTAAGTATTAAAAAACCCAACACTGAAGTTGCATTGCATCTTACGATAAATTACAGTGATTAAGAATCCTATGGTGACTTTAGCCAAGTTCTAATGAATAATTTGCTTACCAATAAAAATCCTACCCGAACTATAAGGGATCAGTGAATTTTAGATCTTGATTTTGATTTTTAGATCAAGAAAATCTCAACTACCTGTAGGTCAGGGCAGGACTGCATCTGAGGTGAAAATAACTGGTTTTTAATTAAACCTATAAAAATTACTTCCAGACTTCTTTGTGCATTATCATTCTGGTTTGTGGTCTGGTTTCTTTTCATAGTTTTCTTTTTTTTTCCCAAGTGAACATCTTTAGTTATTGCGTCTGTTTAGGAAGAAACTTCTGAATTACAGAGTCTGTCAAAACTTCACATGATTTTGACCCTGTGTGACGAAAAATTTACAAATTCAAGATATCTTTTCAATGTTTTTGTGCTTTACATTGCTAAAGAAAATGATAACCTTATCCTTGTTGTTAAAAGACTCAGTGCTTATATAGACAAATTCTCTGAACTTACTACATGGCGTCACGGTTTGTAGTCCATAAAGAGAAACGGAAAGCAAATACATTCTTAAATTCTTTAGTACTTTGTGATGCAAGGTAATATTTTTCCTTCTATAGTCAAACACTGGCATTGATACAATGTATTCTATATTGTTCACTATTAAAGCGAAAACTTATATTTAGAAAAGTTTTCAAAATGCCATTTTTTTGAGTGTAAGCACACATGTAAAATCAATACAAATTCAACACCCTTCTTTTTTTTTGCAATTCAATAGTATTAATGTTAAAACTGTCTTAAAATGTCAAGGATATTGGAAAAATTAAAGATGGAATTATAACAGCGCTTCCTCTGTGAAACAGTAATTCATTCAGTAATTCTGTAAACAAAAGCACTTATATAATTGTGCTCATCTGTTCTAGAAGTACTCTATGACAAAGATGTCTCTGTGATAAGAATTAATTAAAATAAACCATCTGGTTGCAAAAAAGACATTTTCAAAATAAAAAATATATATATAGCAAACCCACAGGGTAAAAGGATTTTCTCAGTAAAGCCACTAGATTTTAATTTGAAAGATCTTGGTTTACTGATTCCTATAGCATATGGAAGTACAATAATACGTACTTAAAGGGTCACTGGAAGTACTGAAGATGGTGGTGGTAATATATCATTTGTTTATTTCAGATTCTATGCTAAAAATCACCTTTGAAGAAAATAAAAAGGCAAAACCACAAATGAACTCTAGGCATGTAGGTCAGGAGAAGTTCTGTACCCAGACAGTGGAAGAGGAAAATGGGTTCTTCTAAAGGGCACCTCAAGTCAACTTACAGCTGTTGAAAAACCTTAGTGAATGATGGGATCTGGCTCTGCTACCCCTGGCACGGAGATCAGTAGAGCGTGAAGTAGGTGATGTGAGCCCCAACTATGTTTATGACTGAAAGGAAATAACCAGTCTGGATAAAATAAATTAAGAGACTGAAGAATTAGAGCAGTCAGAATTATCAGCCCAACCTACAATTAACTTTTGAAAACGCATGCTCCTTTTGCTTCCTATTCGTAAGTGATCAGGTACCCAGTTATAAGCAGAAGACCTGCTGTCAGCACTCACCTCAATCTTTGCTACATATCTATATTGCATTTGTATTTTATATATTTCCATTGTGACAAAAGAAGTGCAGAACCTGTTAGAATGAGATTGGTTAACATCATGTTTAGCATCATCACTGAAAAAATTGTTGCTGGGACCTGTGTAAAAACTTTAAAAAATTTTGAATTTTTATTTTACTTTGCATTTTGTTGTAAATTAGTGACTGCTTCTATATGTATTAGGGGAAGTCTGTTTCCTTTCCTCATTTCTCTGCTAGTAGGCTTCCTTTTGCTGTTGCCACTTGCTAGCTTGCTCTTTGTCCCTGCTGCTTAAAGGCAGATGAGCAACTTTTTTTCAGCTAAGCCTATAATCAATTAGAATTTCTGATTACTTTTTGTTTCGGTAGACTTTTTAGTCTGCTACTAGGGTAGCTATCACAAATAAAAGATACAAAATAACAGATACTTATCACTCCCAAGATATATTACAGTACATGCATATATGGTAGATATAAAATGCTTTTAATATTAAAACTAAATTATGCAGTATTTCTGGTAGTAAAACTGCATTTTTGCAGCATTTTTAGCATCATGATCTGAATGAACTTTGAAACACAGGAACATTTTTCTTTTAATTATACGCCACAGATCACTACCAGTCCAAATATGCATAAACACAGAAACTGAACTGACAGGTGTATGATTTCTCTTGTTTTAAAAAGGAGATCTAGCAAGATGGAGTTTACGAACTCTCTCTTTGAGACAATGACCCATTTTCATTGTTGTTCATACTCCAGGGTTTACTTCCCTTCATGCCATTGCTGACAGACTTGACGTTTCTGTTTTTCAGGCAAAATTTCAACAGAAAACGATATGAGTTCTATACATGGAGTAGCTGATTTAGGTCATAAGTGTATTGCTCACAAGGGGAAATTAATCATTACAAAAGAACACTCCACCATAATGTTCTCTCAGCTATAAAGCTGCTCTACTGAAGATGGGTTGGCATTTTCCAAGTCCTCATTAATAGTAGTCAGAATCCAAATGCTTTTCAGATTCTTCTATTTCATATATATTTATTCTGAAATTATGAAAAGTACCTTTGAAATGGCAATTGTATGAAGTGAGTGACCAGAACAACTTAAATGAAAAAGTATCATCATTTTGATATATTACATTTCAAAACACCATACCTTGGGCAATACCTTACATGAGGATGATACTGCCCATTAATTTTGAGAATGTTAGGATCTGCCCACCACTATTTCAGCAGTAAATGCCATGGCAATAAAGAATAATCGCTGCAGTAGTCACACTATTACAGTTAGAGCTCTGTTGGAGTTTCCATTATAAGTTGTAAATGCGCTTTTGGAAGGATTTGCAACTTGGTGCTTTTAAATTCACATAGGGCTGCAACTTCTCATGGGGAAGGATTAGTGTATATAATTGCTTAGGTTTTGTTTGATGTTTGGGTATACTGGCTGGCAGAAAAAATAGCTCAACTCACTGAAATACCAGCCTTGTCTGCACACTGCTTTTTGCCCTAACTTTTTTATTAGAGTGCAATTTTATACTAGGATAATTACCCTGGAAGCACCTCTCTTATAGCTCCAATGTAAAGGTATTAAAAACTGTAGTGCATTCCTTTATATTTAGTAGAATAGACTATTTTTGGTTTCATACCATTGCATTCTTAAATCCTAATTATAGATCTTTTCTTACTGTATTTTGCCTATGTTGGCTTCTAAATTATCAGGATTAGAGAAAAGCAAAACCTACAAAGACAGTCCTAAGATGGTGTGTTTAACTATTTAAAGCAAGTGAGAGAACTGATACTTCTCAATTTGTTTCATTGCGTCGGGGTTGAAACCCAGTTGGCAAATCAGCCAAGCAGCCCTTGCTCACCCCTCCCCCTTCCCCCCCTCCACGCCCTACCCTCCCTCACCCCAGGAGGGATGGGGAGGAGAATGGAAAGAATGTAGCTCCCATGGGTTGAGATAAGAACAGTCCAGTAACTAAGGTATA
>WYDI02000064.1:0-63240 GCA_009867235.2 Psittacus erithacus
GACCTTGCACTTGGCATGGTTAAACTTCATAAGGTTAGCATCAGCCCACCTCACAAGCGTGTCAAGGTCCCTCTGGACCTTGTATCAACCGAACCACACAGCTTGGTGTCATCGGCAAACTTGCTGAGGGCACACTCAGTCCCACTGTCCATGTCACTGACAAAGATGTTGAACATGACCGGTCCCAACACCGATCCCTGAGGGACACCACTTTAATTTTTTAAATAAAGACTTGCTGAGCATATCCATATGTGTTTTCCTAGCTATGGTGCAAGCAGTTAAGACCAGCTCTTTTTATTCTATGCAAATGACTGGACAGGGCTGCTGAGTGCTCAGCATCACCAAAACACGTAATTCTATTCATGCAAGGGATACCCATCAGCTTTTGTTTAGTGCTCAGCATTACCAAAACACGTAATTCTATCCATGCAAGGGATACCCATCAGCTTTTGTTTATCTGCTTTAGCTAATTGTATAAGTGAGACTAAGTAAAAGTCAAATAGTTCCTGAAAGGAAGAGGCATTTATGAGCAAACCTCTGTAGGGCAGGAGGATGGTATTATTTCTATTTTTCAGCTGACACAGAGGGCTGGCAAGGGACTTATCCAAAGTCACACCAAAGTCTGTGGTTCTCACTAGCCCCTCCCTGCCTTGCAATGCTTTGGAAGCTCCAAATCCTGTGCACAAGGTAATTGTGAACTCCACAAGGAGCCTGTGATGGTCAGCCCTTCTAGGGAGCTGTTACCCATCACTAAATCAAACTCCTAAAAAGATGTGTGGAGATGCAGTTGTGTAGAAGGCAGCTCGTCACTGGCACCAGCAGAGAGAGGAATTCACTGCAAGACAGCGGAGCTAAAACACTAAATTGACAGGGCAGGATGACAACCCACAGGCAGTTATCTCCTCAGAGTTAGAACGTTTTATGGCGAAAGCATCCTACTCAAGCCATCCTGGTGGTTAGACGTAAACAAGCTCCTTGCTGACATAGCCAAGGCATGGCAGTGGCTCCCCACTGATTTGATGCCAGAGGACTATGGGACAACTTATGTAGTGGTGCAGGTGCGATTGAGTGAGTGACTGGGGCCTTAACCCTTCTCAGAAACATTGTGGTTTGTAACTGGCTCTCACAGGAGGTCTCTTGGCCCTTGATGCTGTGAAATAAACTTCTGGGTAACTCAGATACATGCTTGTAAACAAAATCATGTTTCTGAAGGTTCACTGGCAATACATGGTGGGGGGGGAAAAATCCCTTCTTTCCCCACTTCATTTTGGAAAACAGGTTGTTGAAATAGTTTTCTTCTTAAACATTTAACATCGATGCTAAGGGGAAAAGCAACAGCAGGAAAAGGTTGCCAAGAAATACCATCTTTTAAATCGTGGGTGATGATTACTAGTAAAAGGGAACCTGGTGTTATTCTCTTTGCTAGAAGAAAAATAAAGGGGGAAAAAAGATCCAACAAGCTAAAATTAATTTTATGTCATTAAATTATACTTTTGTCATTACAACAGATGCCAATGGAGTGGCCATAAATCTAGCTCCTCAAGGAGAGACAGTAGAATAAGGCTAGTTTTAAATTACAGAGGTTTTTTGCATACAGATGTATTAAAGGACTTCATTCAGCTATGACTATTTATAGTTTTAAGGTTATCTTGGCAAGAAGTTTATGGCCTTTATACTACTCCAAGACAAGGCCAGTTTGGGCAAACATAGCTAAATATTCCAGAGGTACTCAAGTAGATTTGTCTTGCACCCATCATCTTCCCACCCACCCCACATACCCTAAACCAGAAAATACCATGCAACACCTCTAACAACCTCAACACCTTAGGCACAAAACCTGACACCTCAGGGATATGCTACAGGAGACGTCAATGCTCCTAGCATTTATATAAATGTGGCCAGCTATATTAATGGGTCATTAAGATTTGCGACCTATCTGTTCCTGTTGCAGCGAGCTGTCAGAGGTGTGATGGGCTGAATGTGACAGCACAGCCGCTGTGAAAGATCAGTCTGGCGCCTCAGGCCCGAACCCACTTTAAAACTTTCTGCCTGGTGAATGGATTAATTTGTAGCAAGATCTAAAAGTCATAGATTTCCTGTGACTTTATCTCCAGTCTAAAATATAAGCTCAATATCTCTAATGCTTGAGACACAGGAAAGATGTGAAACGTGCCTTTTAAAGGGTTTGTTTCTATTCTTTTTGCCGATTGCTGTTTGTTGTTCTGCCACCTTGCCGACCCACACAGCATCTCAGCAACATCCCTGGCAGTCTGCTACAGGGAGATAATACTAATTAGAGTTATCAAGTCCATCTTGATTTTGACATGATGCTGCATACTGCTGTGCAGACTGTAGACGATACATCTTCCCTCCCTCCACCCCCCAGATGTAGCACGCTACAAATGCTCAACTCAGATCAAGTTATAAAGGAAAAGAGAAGGTCAGCAGCCACTTTCAGCAAATCTCTTGCTGATTCTGTGCCAAAACACTACCGCTATTCCCCAGAGTAAGCCCAGCTCTCTGGTAGATTTGCCAGCTTATATCTCTTTTCTTACACTGGATCTCAATAAAGTAGTCATGTATTCACAGAGTTTAGAAACTAAATTCATTTTCTATTGGACCAACTCTGCAAGCCTCATCAGGAAGCAATGAATGAGCTGGAAATCAAGCTATAAAACACACTATATTCCTGTATTAGAATATAGAAATTGACAGGTAACAACAAATACACTCAAAAGTGTTATAACAATAAATAGAGCCTAACAGGAAAGGAGTATTTTTTTTTCTGTTCTCTGGATGTCTGAGACATAGTCTTCCTTTGGAAGTGCTGCTTCAAGAAACTTCATTAAGAACCAAGAGTCAACAGTATCAAAATGTCATCCCTTTCCTTTCAGAAACACAAACTAAAGTAAAGCATGATTTTCAAGTATGAGAGATTTTGATTTTCCCAATAATTCTGTTATCTAGTTGTGCTTCCTTAATTAGGTATCAGCAGCACTTGATTTATTTCTAGTCTATTGTTACTAGGTTTTTACCTATCTCCCAACCGATGACAAAAAATCATGAAAATAGACCTACAAAAATTAATCTTCCTTTTCCCTGTGCAGAGAGATTAAAATGGTAATTGCATTTTTTATACCTCTAAAACCTGGTTATACTTCAAGATACTTATCTGAAAGCCCAATGAAACTGTGTGATAGCTGTTGATGATGCTACTTACACATTCCTGGAAGTTATTGAGATCTGATAATAATCAGTGCATTGTAATAGCTTCACACAGTGAGGCTAAAGTTCATCAGTGCTTTTGATTTCTACACTGAAGGGTGATTGTTTGGACAAATAAACTCCATTTATTAATTTCTAATGATATACTTACTTTTATTTATTATAGTACCGGAAGAAATTTTGTCATCTCAATGACATCCTCAGCTTGCAACAAAGCAATTTCTTTAGAACTCAGAGCTTAAATGCAGACTGCTTCCCCATGAGCAGGTAGGTTATGTGGTCAGATCCCACTCTATTCCTTAATATAATTCACTGCCCCATAGAAATACCTTCTGCTTCCTCTCTCTCCCTTCCTCCCTTTCTCCTTCCTGAAAGTCCTCAAACTGCTATGACTTTGTTGCATAAGTGCTCTGATTACTCATTCCAAAACCACAACATGTGCTGAAATGGTGAAGCAAAAGTTCCAGTAAAAGAAGGAGAGAACGGAGATCTTTTCAAAACTCAGTACTTTGCACTCCAGAAGAAGTTGTGTCAAAGAGAGAAGGAAGTGAACAGGTTACACTGTTAAAAACTCCTCTAACATTTGGCTTTATTTCATTGTCATTTGGCAAGTTCTCACAATGGCCAGCTTCAAATGCCCTAGAGAAACTGCAAAAGAAACCCTAGTAAGAGACGCTGATGAGGGAAACTATTAAAATTGAATATACAATTTCTCTACCTCATTTTTGCAGCAAATATAGTTCCACATTGTTTTTCTCCTTTCACTGGAAGTGTGAATTACAGTCCTATAAATTCACCCTTACTGTCAATTAAATTAAATAAACATTGTCTGAGTGCATTAGGAAGAGATAGAAAACAATTCAATACAAGGGCTAGTTATTGAGGAGGCTTTTTAATGAACATAAATTGATGTAATTAAAATAAATCTGCTTTTCACGTTTCTCAAGATGCCCTGTAGCCATTCCTGCAGAGCACTACAGCAGAATAAACACTGCCTATGTTACTGTCTTTCCCCAGATTAAATGGAAGCTTCCTGCTTTCTGGGGTTTCAGAGATGAGTAACGCTGGAGGATGCTGCCTACTTAAATTGTTGTTAAAAGAACGTGAAAGAAAATATCAAAATATAGCTTTTTTGTTAAATTCTGCTTCCCCTCCCCGAGTATCCCCTTCTTTTTACAGAAGGAAACTAGTAAATAAAAGTGTCTTTCAGTATCACTTTTCATAAGCTGTTGGTAAACAGATCTATCTCCTATGAATTCTGCATTTGGAAGGTTGTTTTACAAGCTGTGATAAAGTCGTATGTTAGGACCACATTCAAAACCAACAACGTAGGGTTAGAAAAGTATTTTTCTGTTACATGATCTTACTCCTTCTCTTTCTTTACGCCCTTAAGATAATGACAATAGGACCACCAACATTTTTAGCTGCTTAGGGATAGGAGGTATGAGTTATCCCCAGACCAGCAAATATGAGGTATGCCTATCAATAAACCATAGAGAGCTGAGGAAAGCAGAGAGCTAAAGCAGCTCAGTTGGAATACATTAGATAATTTTAAACTGATTTAGATTAATAAAAAAAATTATCAAAAACCTTTGACATTTGAGTACTACGCTCTGATGCCTAATGTGGAGGTGTGCGCCTACCTGGGGTCCCTGTCTTAAACTGCTCTGAGCTCACCCCACAAGGAAGCTGTGCATATAGGTCCTACTGACAAAATGAAGGTTACTGATCATCATACTGTTCATCAGCACGGCCCAGTTCTCAAGATTGCTCTGCAAAGAGCATTTGGGTTTAGAGCATAGGTAAGGCATAAGAAAAAAATCCTCTATTTGACAGAACCACCATTCTTCCCCTCACCTTCACTTGGGTTCATCCAGGTTCTCAAGCTGAAGTGCCATTGTCTCTGTCAGGCAAATTGTCCAAATCAGCTTCCATTTCAGAAGTTCTCCTTCACATGGCAAAATTATTGTGGCTGGAAAATAGAGAAAGGATATTTCTTGTGTGCAACAGCATCATTGACAATTTGTGCCTTTGGCATCCCCTCTACAGCAAGAGGAATTTCACTCTGGGTAAATAAAGAACTTAGGTCTTCAGGCTGTTAGCCTTTAACAAACAATAAATGCATGCAACACTGTAGAAGGGAACAGAAATCAGAACAGCAACTTGAAGGGCTCTTTTTATAACATCAAGTATGTTTATCTCCAGGAAAGGAAGGCCCAGCAGCTAGCAAACACCACAAAATTCCCACACACCATGGCATTGCCTATAGCTCTTAGAAAGTTAAACATGCTTGAATGGAGGTCAGTGTTCTTAACACTAGAGACCTGCATGCTTAGAGAAAGACAATCGCAGCACACCATTTCTCCCAAGGCAGTACAAAGTACTCATTCTTATAATTGCAAGCATACAACTTAAAAACATTTCTATTGCCTTAATGAGTCATGTTGCAAACTGGCAGCATACCAACCAGTGCCTTAGACTGTTTGGCACAACACGTAAAGCCCTTAATTCTCAATGCACATGTCTCTCTACCCTTAGAAGACAGTGGCTTTGATAAAGGCTGGGAAGCATGGGAGTTCATTTACAGAATGCTTTTAGGGTAAGGCAGTTCTGCTCTTTTCAGTGTATAAATCTTTTTCTTTTTCCCCCCCTCCCTCTTCTGATTTTTCAAGGTTATTATCTCAGTGCTTTTTCCTTAGTACCAATTCCTCTGAACTTGAGCTCACAATGACTCACAGCAGGGAGGCAGAGAGAGCTACCACCAGGAGCTTCCTCCCTGGAGAAGCTTCACAATGCTGCCTATTATTTAAGAACTTGAAATGCTGGCTTAATAGCACACATCTCTTAAACATCCCTTTCTTTCATTTGTTCACCCCAGGGAAAAAGCCAAGGATAGGTACCTCCACTTCTGCTATGCCATCCTCCCCACTGGCAAGGTGCATGAAAGCAAGGGGGCTGTCAATCTCCAGGTTGCAGCTGTGACTCCTGACACTGCTGTTCAGCAGACTGAAGTGATGGGCTCCAAAGCTCAGTTCCAAGTTGTATTCATCCACCAGTGAAAGCCCTAAAAATGGTGAGAAAAACCCAGCACATCTTAGGGGAGTATTACATTTGGAGGTGTTTTCCTTAGTCATGATCAACCCTCTACCCCCAAAATCAGAGGTGGAGTGCAGGGGAGAAGACACTCCAGATGCTTTGACTGTGCTGGGATGGGGTGAAAAGCATCTCTGCTGCTGTTTAGTAGAGGACCTTCTTAGTAGAAGTAAACCCTCATTAGCAGAACTCTCTTACTGCAATTAAAGTCAGCCATCCCTCCTTGCACTCCCACACAGTATTTATTCAGCACAAAAGGACAGATACCAGCGACATACAAACAAAGTTCTGCAAGGAAATCAACTCCCCCACTGTCGTTAGAGATGACAAAAGTACAGACCATTCTGCCTCCATGTGGGGTGCAGCCCTTCAAGCTTGAAGACAGTGTCTTGCAGGCTGACAACGGGATACATGGCCATTACATGATATTGGCAAGCCCTCAAACTAACCTACCAGTCATTTAAATCTGATTGTGTTATCTATTGCTCCTTCTAAATTTCTCTCCCCCAAAACCCAGGGCAGGTGAAATTCAATAGCATGCACTGACTCACAAATAGCTATTCATTTTCAAGAAATCTTTCACCTGAATCTTTTGTTAGAAGCTTCTAAGGAAAACACTGGGTAACAGAAAGTGAAGATGAAGTGACAAGTTGAACTGATAGCGCCCAATAAACAGTGTCTGGGGCTTCAGTATGCATAGTTTGTTTGGATGAACAGGATAATGATGTGAGTCTAACAGTGGTTCAGGATTTCAGGCTACTACTCAGTTATAGGAGATTCACCATGTGATGCTGAGCATGTCACCTTGCCTCTCATTTTTTTTATCCTTGACACATTCGCTTCTACATTAGCCATTTGCAAAAGAAGGTCCTCAGAAGGCCTGTCTTTCATCAACTTCTCCATCTCTGTTCTGGCCCTGGCACCACAATCCCTTATCAGCATATCTAACAATTGTCTTAAAATGTATACAGTTATAATTCACAGTAATTATAATTACTGGTTTTATGGTCTTGTAGCCTGTATAGCAATTTGTTGCAGTTCAGACATTATTCACATTGAGTCCAAGATCATAATGGCAACATCCAATGCATGTGATGACTAGACACTTTGGTTGACTGCTTACAGCAAAACTTGTTGTTTACACGGTACTGTAGAGATGGCAGCACTGCACCATTAAAAATGGATTAATTGAATTCAAACAACCAGCCATAATAACAAAAAGGAGAAAGCGTGACTCTTCCAGGACACTACTTAGCTGCCTTTGACAGCATGCAAAGATGAATCCTCCGCATGAAATGAGGCATGCACAAAAAGGTGCATCAGGCTCTACTCTTGCTTGCTTTGTAACCTTCATAGGATATGACAAGTGGAAATGTAGTAAATGGGGAGTTTTCTTATCCTGCCCCCACCCGCTTGCAACCCAAGAACAGCACAGATTAGAAACACCAATTTCCACTTGGATTGCTCCCCACAGGGATAAACACCTGCAGAATTCAAATGTCATTTGGACATGCATGTTTCTAGAACGCCAGAAGATGAGCTGTGCACAGGCTGGAACAGGCTTCCTATTCCCTTCCTTTCACCATGCCATACACCCACCACATTCATGTGTCCGTGAGCACCACAAATCCAGGAGCTCTGAGACAAGGGGGCAGCTCAGGACATAGGTTCTGAGCTGAATGAAACCCAGAGAGGGTGCAGCAGTTTGGCAAATCTCCAAGTCAAATCACCATGATGTTTAAACATCTATCAAGAAGTCAGCTGCCTGGTAGAAGAGGTCAGGGTCTTACTGCGCAGCTTTCTTCTTCATGCCACAGAAAAGTGCAAATTCTCTTTTCCTCCAGTATGACATAAGCCATTTTCAGGTGATCACAGAATGGTAAGAAGTGGAGCTTTAATCAAAACAGCCGAAATTTCAAGCCTTCTACATCTCAGGGTAACATGTGCCCAGCAATCTATTGGCAAAAGGCAGCTGCATTAGGCATAAATCAGATTAATGTTGGGTGGGGAAAGAATATACTCCCTTCCCCAAGGACACCATTTTCAAAAGGCTTCAGCGTTGAGGGCTGAGCACACCCACAAGCCGCTAAACTGAGCCAGCTGCAAAGATATCCTGCCCATACCCAGCCTCCAGCTCCTCTGGGCACTGACTTCGTATCCCATGCTGCTGCTGTGCGAGACACTAAAGGTTCATCAGGCATTTCTTCCTTCCCTCCGTAAGACTCATCTTGAAAATGTACTACAGCCCTGAACTGGCCTGACTGCGCTCACGTCTCTTCCGGCCAGCATAATCCCCCAGCTAATTGCTGCGTGGGAGAGGCAGCTCTTCCCCATGCACGAGGCAGTGCTTGGAGCATGAATATTTCAGAAATGAATACAGACTGCTCAGGAATTATTAACACATTTCTGCAATGCGTGCTCAAGGACTGCTGTAAAAGAAGAGCGGGCTCTGCTTTCAGGGGCTGTGATTTCCACTCTCAGACTGATCCTGACAGTATTTAAAACATGCAGCTACAGCCTTATTATGAAGCATTAACGCAACAGATCTCAAGGATATTTATCGACTGCTGCTGTTAAGAAACATTTTGAAATGGTTACTTGACTCCCATTAGATCCTATGCTAAGGTGCCATCTCCCAGGGGTTTATTTGTATTTCAAAGAAGAACACACTGACCATTTTCACACTTTCCAATATTTCTTCCAGACACAAAGGATTATTTACCCATGCAAATATCTAATTCATTTTGTTCTTTTAAAATGCTGTTTAAATACAGCTTTCAGGGAAATAGAGCCTGTTTCAATTTATCTTAGTTGAAACTAGGACTATAAATCTTTTCAGTTTCCTTTATTGATCTTAGACAAAATTACAAATATAAATTACAGCTGCTGCAAATTAAATGTTCTAATGACTGTGTTTGAAAGCAAATGCAATAACATCAATAACACATTAGATAAGACACAACAAGAACAGCATAAAGCCACCATTCACTAGTGAAATCAAAGATTTCTGTGGAAGCTGACAGCCAGGGGTCCCTTCTCCTACAACCAGATTTCTCCCATATCCTTGATCAATTTATGAAATTAGCTGCACCAGATCTACAGGACTAGCAGATGGTTTAACACACCCACCAAGAAAACTCAGGTTTTCAATTGGTCTGTCAGGCACTGTTGTTTCAGGATCTACCAGCTGCTAAAATGCTGTTCTTGGAAGTTTTTCTTGTAAACGCACCATAAATGGCAAGCTTTGGCTGAAACTGTATTTTCTGTCTTTAAGAAACCAGAAAGTTTGTACACTGGACCAGGGCAAGAATCCAATACTGGCATATGGAGCTGAATCACTGTATTTGAAGAGGCAATCCATATTCCATACAGCCCACGCTGAAACATATAAATATATCTCCAGATTAACTGTTCCACTGGTTTTCTTCATTCTTGATCTCACTAAAAACACTGGCCACAAGGTCATGCTCTACAAGGGCAAATATCAAGTGATGCTGCTTCAGGTGCAATACGTTTCTTATGAAGAAGCTTCTATTTCACAAAGCAACAGCATCATCAGTTTTCTACACCACTGACACTTAGACCCTTAAGCACAAAGGTATTGGTTTACCAGGTCATGAAATTGCAAGCATAATAGCAGTGACTTTGCTGCACTTGATAAAACCGTAAAACATTTCATTTTGCTGCCTACTGAGCTTTAAAAAGCCCCAACACCGGAGAGGAGACAAACTTCTTGTTACCATCAAAGTACTTCAAAATACTGACTTTCCTGCTTGTGATCTGTGGACATGCATTTTTCCTTCACTCCAGTTCTGCCACTCCTTTCTGGCACTGCAAATATCTGGAAAACAAATGATTCCTTTTATGCTTTTAAAAAGTTTTATATGATCACAGAGCCTCCCTGCATACGTATATCTGTGTGTAGTCAGGGTATTAACATTTCTACATATTTTCTCAAGAAGACACCGCAGTAACCAGACAAATAAGCTCTCCATTTATCTGGAGATAAATGCAGGACACGGGGACTGGAAAACCTATTGTCTTTGTAGCTCACAGAATTAATTGCTTCTAAGCAGAATTCAATTGGTTTGACAGACACCATTGTTTCGGGGCCTAACTGCTATTAAAAGCGTTGCTATTGGAAGTCTCTCTTATAAATGCACCATAAACAGCAAGCTTTGGCTGAAACTGTACTGACTGTCTTTGGAAACCAGGAGGACTTTGCATACTGGGCCAAGGCAAGAATCCAATACTGGCAGGTGGTGCTGAATCACAGAATAGTTTGGTTGGAAGGGACCTTCAAAAGCCATTTAGTCCAACCCCCCTGCAATAAGCAGGGACATCTTCAACTAGATCAGGTTGCCCAGAACCACATCCAGCCTGACAGATCCTCCTAGCCTGAGAGTTGCCCCGTACATGATACCTTGTACCAGTGGCATCTTTATGTTTTTGGAGGAAGAAGCTGGATTTTTCTTCTTTTTTTCCTTAAAATAAAAGCGTTTAGTGAATTTCCCTAAATCCTTGCTATGATTCAGGCACCATTTGCTATTTTTATGGTGAAATTAGTGGGCATACCAGTAATTTTCTAAACCTAGTCTATATGTCTGGTAAAACTGTGTCTCTAAGGTGCAAGCACAGAGGCTTCCCTGGGCAGGTATGGATGGCCTCTGATCTAGGGATAGTATTTATGTAAATTAGCCTCTGACATTCTGGTTTATCCTTCACTGTATATGAGTCTGTGAAATTTAATTCATGATTTACTTTAACCTTTAGCTGTGTGTGATATTTTCTGGTACCAAAAGTTGACACTTACTAAAGGAAATATCAAGAAAACGCCAGCCAGCAAGCTAAATATCTGCACAGGAAAGGCAGATTTTACAGAGAACTCAAAAATTATTGCCTTGCTGACAGCCTAGGAAGAGTCTCCTAATTCAACCTCAAGATGACCAAAGCAGGATCTCCTTCTGCCTTAACACTTTTTATACTGACCTCTCAAAATAGCCAGGACTTTTGTTCAGCTCTTTTGGGTAATAGCATTGTCCATATCTGACTTTGGGAAGGTTTTTCTCCCCTCCATTAATGTTAGTTGGCCCAAGCTACTCTGCATGTAGGCATTCAAGCATGTACAAATTTCAGTTATCTTCCATGGGAATATTCTGCAAAAATCATCTGCTGGATGCAAAAGTTCAGCTGATAGAATTATCAACAGCCAACAGTAAATGCTGTGATCTTAGTGTTAAATGGCAACGAAGCAATTACAGAGATCAGGTTAAATACCTTTCACAATGCCTACAAGGCTTGAAATATTTGCTTTTACAATTGTACTTGGTAGCATCGGGTCTGTGTACTAGCCAGCCAGAGCGGAAAGAACTGATCCCTTCCTGGGCCTGGCCTCTCTTCTGCAGCTATTTGCAGAAGGGAAAGGCACAGCCTTTGCATTCAAAAATCTCATGGAGCTTTGCCGGCAAAAAAAAAACCATGAAAAATTTCTTCGATTATGTTTAAATATTTCAGAGTGGTGACCAGACTTTGAAAGTTTAATTGCCTTAAGCCATGAGAGGGCAGAGAATAAGGCAATGACAAAGAGAAAGAAAAGGAGAAAAAATGAACTTTTTTCCAGGACAAAGGGATGTAACTATTTATGAACCTGCAAGAGAATTAGAGCTGAAATAATCAGATAAAGAGATTTTAATTGATGATGGTAATTCTTATGAAAGGAACCAGATTGCCAGCCCCAGAAGCTGCCAGTTCTTTTTATCCACAGTGAACATACAGTCTCAATGAAACTATTGCAAAGATCTCTAGTGCAGCACATAATCCTGAGCTGAGAAGTCTAGTGTCTGCCTGGTCATACCTCTTGTTTTTTTCTGCAGATGAGCTTTGCAACATGAATAGCTCATTAAATCAATTCCTTGGTGCAAGCAGATCATTTGACATAGGCCAACTGATCTCTAATGACTTGAATCAGGTTATAGTGATGTCTAAGAATCATAAAATCTACTGAAATCGGTGGAGAGTCTCACAGGTTCAAATGATCACTGCATCAGGGTCCCAACCTGAGGAAGTCATGGCAAATGGTTACCAGTTCCCTTCAATGCCTAAGAAACCCTTTTAAAAAAAAATAGGTACCTTTTCATTCAGATCATGCTGTTTTGGTTAACTTCCTATTATTCTGTTTAGAAACAAGAATCACACTATCCCAGTCCTTATGAGCACCATAGCTGTGTGGGCCACGAGGCAACACATCTGTGGAAAGCAGCAGCTGCAGAATTTGCTCCCAAATTGGAAGGTGCAAGGAAAGGATTGGGTTTTTAGTTATTAATAATATTCTGGAGTAATGAAACGCTAGCAGAAGCCTTTCACCAATCTCCCTTTGCATCCTGTTCTCCATGCCTTTGCAGCTAGATAGAGAATTCTATCTCCCAGAAGTGCTGAGCAGACAGCAGATCTGGTGTACAAGTCCTCTGGTGGAACAAAAACTAGCCTGTCTGTTCCCTGAAAAATTAATTTCTAATCCCTGTTGGCTAACACAGCTGGCTTAAACTGAATCTGAAAGTAATACCTTGCTGCAGTTCCCATAACATCCTATGGCAAGGAAAGCAATGATCTTCACTACTTGAGCCCAATATGAAACAGATTAAGTCGCATGTATCAACTTCACTTTAACATGAGTATTTCTATTACCTGGGTCAGAGACTCTGTGCAGTCACTCTCCAAAACCTGCTGTTATTAATTCAGCAATTATAGCTTTATGGTGGCAGGGAATCCTCGGTGTTTGAGCTAGCACTGAAAAGCTGTAATTCTGAATGGGACATGACATGAATTACTGGATTGCTGTAATTTTTCAGCTTTTCATGCATTTTCACTGCATATATTAAAAACAGAGCAAGTAATTCACTTTTAATTATGCAAATTCAAAGATAGTAAGACAAGAGACGGATGAGTTTTTAAATGCCTTCTCTGTCTGGCCACCCGGGCTTAGCATAGAAAATCCACCAGCTAATCAGGTAACCTGGTCCACCAAGCTCCTGCTTGCCCGGGCATACACAAAATTACCTCTTTTTAGTATTCAACACTATTACAAGAGCATAGAGTACAGGAAAGAAACTGCCAAGCTGAGGGAAAGCTGGGAAAAAGCAAACCTTCTCAACATGCCTTCCCTGCCTCTTTAGATGTTCAGGGACAGCTCTCACATAGCTGTCCTCACATCTGACATCAACGTAAGACCTCAAAGGCTTTCAAGTGTCTACATGCTTTCTAATTTGGCAATTTACTTCCTGACACTAAGGCTTGATTTTACTGGGACATCATCCTTTGCCACTATTCCTCAAGGAAAGGGAAAATTTGCCCAATACCAATATTATGAATGACTTTTCATTAGAATATTAAAATTGGGACCATTGCATGCATCAGCTTCCACGTTCTGCAGCTCTGCCCTTGGCTTCTTCACTGTTCCTTAGCAAACCAGCTTTTACACACGTGTTCATACACAAGTGTGTGATTTTGTTGTAAAGGAGGGAGAAGCTACACTGCTCTCAAAGATATTGTTAAATTGTAAGATAGCAAGTGCAAGTAATGATGGCCTGTTAAAAATCTAGTGGCTGTATCTAATAGTAGCAGTGCTCAGTGCAGTAATTACAGAGGCAAGAGATTGCTGAACATGTGTAAAAAGGAAAATAATTGGAGTAGCAGTAATGCAAAAGCTTCTCCAAGCCTAGAGCAATTGTTATTTTGCCCTCCTACAGATGCGCTGCTTATCAAGGATACAGTGGTTAGAAACTAGCTCTCTTTAGCAAATGTCAAGTTTAGGTTTTCTATCCAGGAACCCCAAGGCTTCCCATCCAGCCATCTGGTACATCCACGGTTCAGGACACAGAGGTAAAATCACTCAAACACCTTACTGCCTTGCCCTGAAAGGATACGTCTGCCCGTTTTCCCTGGAAGCCTGGAGAACTTTCAAGCGAGCAAACTAGCAAAGCAGATCTCCAGCAACCTACTGAAAAGAAGGCGCTAAGAAAACGCTCACAAGGTATTGCTGTGCTGCATTCTTCACATTAATATTTTCACACCGGGTGGAAACTTTTCATTTTCTCTAATCTCCTCCTCTTCTGTTCCTCACCCTGAGATGTCCCACTGCTAGTTGGAGTCCTGCTTCCCTAAAGGTGATTTCTTGCAGCTATTCCATGTGCTGGAGTCTTTCAGTGCCTTCCTGAGTGCCAATTGCATCCCATTTCAAAAGAAAGCTTTCTGAAGGGGAGTGGGTGGTTCGAGTGTTATTCTGTTAAGTCCTTGGCATTGCTATTACAAATCTCACTCACATATGGTATCTGCCCTGAAACCCTGGAATTCAGCCTCAAACTTTGAAACTCATAGCTCCATTTTGGCACACCTGCTGATGACAGCCTTTATAAGTCTAGCCAGAATTGAGCATTAGCTTCACCTTACAGAATCTGTAGGAACCTTAGTCACACATTACTCATTTGCTGTCTCGACCACTACTGCTTCTTTTAAAATTGTGTTAAATTCCTGCTCTTCACAAAGTGAAGCCCAGAATTAACTGACTTACCTGCTTAACTGCTTTACTCTTACAGACATGTGCCTTGTTGGGCAGGGGAAAGTCACTATTACAGTCACTTACCCACATGTATCACCAACTTGTTCTCTCGCAAGCTGCAGACAGAGTCAGTCATTTTTCTCTCTGTCTCATCATGGAACACTTCATGCTGTATCTGACAAAACATCCAAACACACTGTTTCTATGAACTCACCACCAAAGAAATCTGAGGCCACAGAGCAAAAGAACTGAGGTAACTGTCTTCCTACTGCAGTAGGAAAAGTAGCTCGTGCTCACTGTGAACAGAAGAGCTTGAACTTCTCTACTTCCCAGTCTTGCTAAAGGGAAAGCTGATTCATATTTATAATCAGAAGGAAACAAAGAGCACAAAAGGAGATGTTTACAGTGTGATTAAGGATTTCTTTTAAATGACAGAATAAAGCACAATTAATATCTTGGCTTGAGGGACATAAAACACTAGTGTGGTGTCTTCCATTCTCTGATATTACCTGATATCACTCTTATGTAGCAATGGTTCTTGTAACTCTCTTAAAATTAATTCTGCAATACACATCTGCTACCTGTTCCGCCAACTAAAGACTGTCTAAAGATCAGCTTGTAATGAGAATCAGTTTAACCCCATTTACTTTCTTAATGTCAGCGGTATCGCAGAGATTGCTTATAACCTTGCATGTTAAGTAAAGCCGTTAATTGTGCTGCTGTACCAGATT
This sequence comes from Psittacus erithacus, assembly GCA_009867235.2. Taxonomy (NCBI): domain Eukaryota; kingdom Metazoa; phylum Chordata; class Aves; order Psittaciformes; family Psittacidae; genus Psittacus; species Psittacus erithacus. Next base: position 15,604 of record WYDI02000064.1, read on the forward strand.
TAGACATAAAAGGCAGAATTAATAACAGGTTTAAAGAAAAAAGCTGAGAACAGGAGTTCTGAATGCAGGAAAAAGCTAGTGAGAGTTAATATCAGCTGGTAAACAGAAAACAAGGTTAACATTTGGTTAAAAGATAAGACTAAGAATGGTTATTGATCTGAATGACTCATACATAGAATGAGGGATAGAAAACAAACATTTTGATGAAAACAAGTGACAGAAGCACCAAGGTTGCTCCTTTGTTTAAAGTATGGTTCTCCTGAGCAAATGTGGCTGCCAGAATAGAAACACCAATTTCTGAGCTTGCCCCACAGGAATTCTCATATAGTTAGTACAGACCAAATAGATACCAGGTATATGGGATGGCCTCATGCTACCTGGACACTGGCTGGGTATGGAGCCAGGGGTTCAAGTGAAATAATAGGATTCAGGTTAGAACTGTTGGAGGAACTTATGGATGCAATAAGGCATATAACACTTTTTGCAGAGGGCTACAAGGGAACAGGCATGCAGGTCCTCTTGGTTTCAGCAAACATGAGTGGCCAACCTTCCATTTCTGGAGAAAAAGAAAACCAACCACCCCAAAGACTGTGAGCCTATTTGCATGTTTAGGCACCTGAATACCTTTATTAATACCTTTATTCTTAATGGTCTTAATATCTGCTTAAAGCAAGCAGGACTGTAGGTTGGCAGGGGAAGATTAGGGACTTTCAACTCATAATTTATTTCCCAGGCTGCTCTTAGGGCACAGCAATTATGCACTTTCCCTTACCCAGGACAGACTGTAAAATGACTGCATTGCCCTTAAAGACTAAATCAAAGTAAGCGAAAAGGTAAGTAAAGGTTTTCTACATAACTGCTACCATTTTACAAAAAACCTATTGAACTTAAATGAAAGGTACCCATAGGTACATAAACAACTTCTCTTTTTTCTTTAGTTTTAATGATCCAAGGCATTGTTTAAACAACAATGCTACTATAGATTTACTCAGCTGATTTCTTTCTGAGTACACCAGAACCCTGATCCTTCAGACAATGAATGCCACAGAAAGCAGCATTAGGCAACTTACTGTGAGACCAAAGTGTATTTGTGCAGCAATGAAAAAGAAAAGAATTAGGGCAATAATGAGCAACCAAATAGTAACACAGTTAAGGGTGCCGCTTTGCAGGAGACAAGTGACTATTCTCAACTCTGAAGTGCCAGAGCAATGAATCACAAGAGCCCACTAAAATGAGAGCAAACATATAAATTCTTCTTATTTCACTACGCACAAATATCAAAGCAATTTTGGGTTGTTAACCTCCACAGCTTGAGGACAATATGCTCATCATTATTGTATAGCACTTCCCTTTTCAGAAATCCTCTGTATATTGGTTTTGATGTTTTACTGAAGCATAATATGTGCCTGAAAGAAGGCTCAATATCAGACAACGCGGAGTAGCTCATAAAAAAGTTGACAACTTCTTAAAAAATTAACTAGGAAAGGAAGCAAACTGGTACTGTACATTATTTCCAACAATGCAGATTGCAAAGAGATACTGAAAACAGTTCGATTTCTGCTTTTGCAAGGATTTCTTAGCTCCTCCTTTCCTAAAGAGCTTAACAGTTCCAAGTTTATTTCCTTTACCTGCACTGCTGTTTCATCTCTATGTACCCTGCTTCCATAGCTACCGCTAACGTGCACATCTTCCTGCCACCTTTGGTCTGTGCAGAGTCCCAACAAGGACTTCAAGCAAGTCTGCTGTCAAAGATGCCTAACTGACATCAACTGAATCAGAGTAGAAACTCCCGCAAAGAACAGTGAGCACATGGCAACCTATTTGTTTTGTGAGGTTGGCTGGGCACACATCACTCTTGTTAACCACAGTGAACACTGCACTGTCCCCTCCATCCTGATCTGGCCAAGTCACCCTTTACTCAGGATTTGAGAAATGCCTTGCCTGACGCAAACTGTGTCTTTCAATATATCACAGAAGGATGACATTCCAACAGACAGACAATAGTCTGCAGTACCTGCCTGCTCCCACTGCTACGGAGAAGGTCATAGTCATGAAGGAAGGCAGAGTAAGGTACTTCAATGTTATCCCTGTAGATGTGCACTATAAATAAATCATGCTCTATAAAATCACCTTCTAATTACAGCTCTGACTGATGCACACATGCATTGCTGCCATGTTTTCTCTCTGTATTTGCAGCCTTACCACTGTGATCCTGAACCTCACTTATATAGTAAGTGCCAACTTACCCCTTGGCATTCCTCACATGACACATATTGCATGAGTTAAGGTAAAAGATTAGGCAACTGGACAAATTGTTACACAAGTGGTAAGAAATTTTCTTCTCCTAGGAAATGCTTTCTCAGTTTACTGAAAGTTTGGGGAAACAGATGTATTATTATCTGGGTATGGAAATGTAAGTAGCAAAAAATACCTTTCTTTCTAGACCTGTTAATTACCCATGGGGAACAGGAAGCAAACAAAAAATGCTTGGAATTCTTCAACAGGCAATTGAGTCTTCTGAAAAATACTCCAAAATATAAACAGCCACTTCTTCACTTGGAGGATGGGAAAATACCATAAAGCTTAAGCAGCATTTTGTTCAGGAAATCACATCTTTCCCCATTTTCCAGCTGACACATTGCATTGCAAGTCTGTCACAGCACATTACCGTGGTGATGTGATGTAATGCAACACTGCTGATTCAACCCAATCTGATGTGTCTAATGTGATACATCAGGTACAATATTTGGGAAGATTTTTCTGAAAACAACATCCATAGCAGAGATTCTTTCCCCATCTATGCCAATTAAAAAAACCTTTCCAAAGAGTTGCATCACCTGGAGGTAATTGCTTTTTCACAGGTAATTAACAGATACAATTAGGTGTGGGAAAGATTTGCTTTTCAGCAACTGACACCAAAAACAGTGGGAAAAGAGATGATCATAGATGACATGTAACTGCTTTCCACAGGAGGAGGGGAAGTCACCTGGATAGATGTTATTTACAGGGCTAGATTGTGCCATCAGGTGACTGAGTTTTTTTCCCCCCACTGGTAAGTGAGAATTCAGGGTTTGGAGCTCTGTGCTTACAGTTCTTCATTTAAGGCCCTGAATTACAGCTATGCTCTGAGGGAAAATAACAGAGTCACCCATTTATCCAGAGATGCACCACAAATAATAAAATAATGGCATAAAAGTATCAACCTTATGAACTCTTCAGTTCATAAATTGACTGGCAGTTAAGTTTGCTAATCTCTGTAGTAGACAAATATTACTGAAAATGGAATCAAACAGATACAAGCCTCAGCAGACATTGTCGGAAACTGTAGTGAATTCAGAGTGAATTATTCCAATGTAAGCATTGGACACTGCAAATTAATTTAGGACTATCTGAAATTGTCTTTCCAAAACCAACACCAGCTGTGGAAAACTGCTGGATTTTCACATATAGAAGAGATATGGTCCATGTGGTTTTGATCAGATGAACAGTAAGAATCAGTGGACAGACTCTATAAACAGTCCACTAACGTGGTGATGCTATGTGTCAGCAAAGGGGACTTCAGCTGAAGTTACCGAAATGGTACTGGACTGATATCACACCTCATGCTGAGAAGCTGGCAGGAGAAAGCTATAAGAAAGCCTACATCACTTTGCTGTATCACTTGACCAAGCCAGGGTAAATGAGAGCTAATACCCTCACAGGCTTTTAAAATAGGTTTTAAGGAGGGCTTCAAAGGAGGAGAAAACATTAGCTCTTAATGTTTTCTTTCCATTTTCCCACCTGTATCCTGCCCTGACACTGCCACACACCACTCAAGGTACCTTGTAAATGTAACTTGCTCTGGCCAGGAAGAGAGCAGCAGAGGACTGGCACAGAGACAAAATGCCAGGCCGTTTCACTCACTGCTTAGACTGATTTTTCAAGTGTAAAATGTAATTTAAATCTCCATAAAAAGCTATTTGCTCCCTAGTCTCAGGATTCTTACACCAAGTTTTAACCGTGAAATCCAATTGGAAAAAAAACCAGAAGCCTTGTGCTTAAGGTCTGAAAATCCTGCAACAGCTTCTCGGTCTCAGACTCAATTGTATCTTACACAGCATCTGATCAGTTTTGTTTCTCTTCTCCAAAGGTATGGCATAGTGCCTTGTCTCTAAAAGACAGACTTTCAAAGCCAAGCATACACAGCCCATCGAAGTGCAGGTATTTACTGGCTATCTGTACATCCATGGAGCTATCCCAACAAAAGGATCAAAGACGAGCCTTCTGAATTTTGAAAATATGGCCCAAAATGCACATGGCAACTGTACAACTGCATCTCTGAAATTCAGAGGCCATGAAGTCCCTCAGGGCACTTAGGGCACGACAAGCTGCCATCACGGAATCATAGAATAGCTATGGCTGGAAAGGACCTTAAGATCATTAGTTCTAACCCTTCTTCAACTGGCAGGGATGCCTCACAATAAACCATGCCACCCAAGCCTCTGTCCAACCTGGCTTTGAACACAGCCAGGGGTGGAGCATTCACAACTTCTCAGGGCAACCTGTGCCAGTGCCTGAGCACCCCCACAGTAAAGAACTTTTTTCCTCATATCTAACCTGAACTTCCCTTGTTTGAACCTGTTACCTGTTGTCCTATCTACAGCTGCCATCCCAAAAAGGGTATTATGCCATAGGAAAACAAACATTTTCCACTGTTCCTAATCCACGGATGCTTTTCTTGCTGATTCAGGTTAGCAGATAGCATGAGTCCCAGTAGATTTATTTCATGATCTGAACTTTCTTTTTCACTGTTTAATCTTCCCTTCTAGTACACGTGAAATATTTTTCTTCTATAGAATCTTCTATTTAAAATGATCTTAAATTACTGAAGGATTAGCAATGGACAAAGAGATTTACGAATGTCTGAACTTTGGTCTCCCTTCAGGATAAAAAGTTGGGTATCCATATCTATCTATATATCTAAGTTTTCCAAATCTCTTGATTATGAAAATTTATCAAAACACTCTGGAACACAGATTGATATTTCTGCCCCTAGTTACCAGTGAGTCATTTCAGGAACAGCCTTTGTCACATTCTAAGATGTTCTACATCAGGAATTGCAAGTGGAGTAAAAGTACAATAATTTTTGAGTATTCTAACCCAGAAATAGGTAAACCATTCCACTGTCACATTTTCTAACCCCTCAGCTAGCATCTTTTATGAGAAACAACACAATAACTATTTCTATTTACACCTCTGTCTCGCTCCAGTGCCTTCCCACAGGCACAGGATTAGGTGAAAAAAAATCCTTTAGTAAATATGAAAAAAGTTTCTAACTTCTATTATTATATTGTAAGGCTTGAAAATATGATCTATGAATATTCGGAAAGCTCATAAATGAGACTCGTTATCTATTACATCACTAGTTACATTTCATCCTTTCTTTTCAAACAGATGTTAAGATGTTTTGGAAGGCTTGAAATCATTCTGAAGAGCCAAAAAGCGATTTATGTGTTACACATGTGACTTGCTCCATATACCCAACCTGCTGCTGCGCCTTACCTGTCAGATTGAGCGTACTATTTTATCAATGCACAAGACCGAATTTAAAAGAGCTTTTCCCAACCAAAACCTCTCTTTGGATTTTTCCAAGTTTTCCCTCTTGATTTCTGCTATTATGAAGTGTGACAGCACGCTGCCCATGCAAAAAAACCCTCAAAACTTTCAGCTGTCCCTCATATCAATCATTTTTTTGCTTTTCAATCCCGTCCACACATACTTCCCGGGGAAATCAACCACTCCATTTAAAAAGCATTTCTCTAAAGAACAAAGTTCACCTGATAGTCTGCTTTATGTTGGAAGAAATAGTGACATTGCCATCTGCCTTCCAATTAAGAAGACTATTATATCTGTCAGACTGGGAAACCTCATCTGTATCTATTAATGTATCACATCTATGACTGGGGGGGAAAGAAAATCTCTTCTCTACCCATGGACTTAGCTTAGCAGTTCACTGACATGACAGTTATCTGCTCCAGTATCAGGTAACAGCACCACCTTCTGCCAACAAGATACCATCTCTTTAGAAAACTATTAGATCAATTTTCTCCTTATGATTTCAGTAGCTTTCTCAAACATTTCTGATGTAAACAGCAACCTTTTAGACCAACATCTGTAAGGCTGTTTTAAAACACCCCAAGCTGTCCAGAGGAGACATAGATGCAACTACTGAAGTTTAACACATTTACTTACAAAAATATAATCTAAATGCTTTAAAGCTAAACACACTTTGCTTCAGCGAAACACTTAAATGCTTAACTGCACAACACTGTAATCAATCCTCAGACATTTTTTGCTGAAGCCGGGCTTGAAATGGCATTGCAAGATTACCAGCCCAGTTCCCTGAACACCTCCATGGCATTTTCAACACGATTTAGGAGGCCAGGCAGATCACAATACGTAGCTCAGTCTGAAATTACCATTTGGGCCCTCAAGTCATTTGGGTGGTTTCAAGTCTTTATCCTGTGAAAAAGAAGAAATGACAGAAACAATGGGAGAGAAAAATGGAGCTCCCAGCAGAGGCACAAGAGGACAGGTCTCTCCTACGCAGCAGAAGCCCTGCAGGAGTGAAAGAGAAGCTCCCAGGCTGCAGGCTAGACACTGAGCACCTTACTCTGTGTTTGTGTGGCACACACCACACGTTTGCTCAAATGGCTGCAGCCAGCATCCTACAGTTACACACATGCACGCATGGGTACTGGTATACAGGCAAATACACCTCCTAAGATACATAATGATATAAATGCACTGTCAGGTCCAAAGCATTCATACCCATCTGATACATTAGTAAAAATACACATCAATCTTTAAATTAGAGCAGCCCTACACTAAAATGAATCAGAGCAGACTGCCAGGTCAGCAAACTGTCTCTGACCCTTTGCCCCTATCACAGTCCCAAAACCCCAGGCTGAGGCAACCGCTGAGGCAAAGAAAGGCTGAACAAGGTAGCAGCAATGCTGAAGAAAGGCTGCAGGCTGACTTGTTTCAAAACGGCTGTTTCCTCAACTCCTCCTGTCCAGAGAGCACAAAAGAATAGCAATGCATCTTCCTGCCTCTGCATTCTTCCCCCAGCTCTGATCTCACCTCCCATAACAGGAATGACCAACATCCATCCAGCAGCACTGGCAATGGAGAACTGGATTTTGCACATGCTGTTGGGAAGCTTGGACAATCTCTGCTTCTCAACATTACAGCGGTACATAATGCTACAACCACCCAGTGTAAAATAGGTTTTCTCAGCCATTTTCACTGAAATAATCAACCTTTCCCAGTGCTATTGGTGGCAGCACAGGAAGGAATTAGCAACAGGCAGTCTCCTGCACCTGCCATGCAGACGTATACACTGCAAGATGTGAAGCACAAACATCTGCCATGTGTTGTTCTCTTATCCGCTTTCCCAGGGGAAAAGTAAGAGGAGAAAAGGTTTGGTTATGGATTATGATCAGGAAAGTTTTTTCCACTAATTCTTGCATTAAATTTGTAACTGCTGATTGAACTGACAGATATCATTTGGAATGCAAATAGGGCCCATCAGCAGAAAGAGGACTGGTGGCTGGGAAATGCAGCACATTTCTAGGCAAACTGCTGTAATTATTCTCTCTCTAAAGAAAATTTTGTGTTTCTAATATTGCTGTGTTTTGTTAAATTGGATTCTTATGTCTGCCCCAACACTCAGCAGCAATAATGCCTGAACACTTTGAAACACTTAGCTGGGTGACATAACTGGGTAATGAGACTTAAGGTACAAAATGGGGGCATTTATTCCTGGGAAGGTAACTGAACAGTTTCTGGCTGAGTCTTTAAAGAAAACTCATTTTCCTTTTGCTCAATGTTTTTCATGTTTCCCCCCACACACATTTCCTCTTTAACCCTATGCTCCTGTGAGTTACCATCTAGGATGCTGAAGAGGTTCCATGTCTGGTGTAAAACTATTGGCACGTGCATGCAGTGAGGAGCATGTACATTTACACCAGTCATGAAAGGGGATGCTTCTCCATCTTCTGTACATCTTCAAAATATTCCCATAAACTTTTAAGGGAAAATACCTTAATTCAAAGAGTGTGCAGAAAGTCAAAGTGGGGTCTTTCAATAGCAGGAACCTGCAGGGAGGTAATAACCTCCTACCCAACTTAAGCAGCCTAAAAATTAGTCGTTTGTATCTTAAGGTCTCCATCTATGTTCTCTTTCTACTTTACAGGCTATCAATGATATCCCTGCCTACAGTTTAAGTTAGGCATCTAACTTTAAGACAGCGAAGTTTCAAAGAAATGAACTTTACACAATGTATATAGTTACTTTAAAGAGTGAAGCTGCGCTTTAATTACAGGAAACATCACACTTTGATGATAAAATTGTCCCCCTGTGGGAAGCACACCTAGCTTCTACTGGATTGAGCCAAGGGATCTGGGAGTGATGGTGTCAGTGGACACAGAGATAAAGAATAAGGCACTGACAAGCCAATCAATAAACCAGTAATTAGGACTGTTTGGCAGGGTGAGAGTGTTTTGGGTTTGATATTTGTGGGGTTTTTTCCTCTGGATTTAAAAGAACTTGGTTTATCTAAGTTTCGGAATCACTTAAATTAATTCCAGTTCTGTTCAAATCAATGAAAGCCTTCGTAAAACAGCTGTAATTTTATGTGCATGTGTTTTAGTAAATTAGAGGGTGTAGCCTTAAGGATTCACTTTAGTGTAATCTACTAAAAAGAAAAGTAGAACCAGATGTAGTTGTCTTTTAAACTGCTGGGCAGTTGCAACTGGAGCAACAGCATTGAAAGCAACTTAGCAGCATCAGGAGCAGATTTTCTGACCCCAAAAAGGAAAAAATATTTTACAGAAGTAGTTGTAAATATTTTATATTTACAATGTAAAGAAAGAAGGGTGCAAATAGGAAACTCCCCCCCTCCCCCAAACCTAAGTAATTGGTTTTATCTCGTTCTGTTTGTGCACATCCAGGGAGAAATACAAGCTGTAGTATAAACCATTTAACTAAATTAAATTCTAGTTAGCATCTGGGTTCCCATCAATAAGAGTCTATATTTCTGAGGCACCACAGACTGGTGGCAGTAATAGACACATAAAGTTTTTAATAGGTAAATAAATTTGCTGTTGCATTTCTCCTGTTACCAAAACACAGTTTAACAGAGTAATTAGCGGTTAGATATCTGACTATAATGAAGCAAATTCTCTGATCATTGAAAATTCTCAAGGAAGAACATTCATATCATCAGTAATGTTTACTTATTGAGGCACATTCAGCACCAGAAATAGTTGTCACCTGGTTCCTTGCTCCACATAAATCTTTAATAAGAGATTTTCATCACCATTGGAAAGCAATTTTCAGGGTCACCATCAATTTCTGATCATTTCTTATGTCCTTAGCTGCTCTTTTTTTTTATTTTTTTTAAATAGGCAATAAAAATCCATGCAGTTTAGCTATAAATCCTCCAGAGCTGGGCTGCATCAGCGTCTTTATGTCTTAGTCCCGAATTCTTATTTATAAATCTCCTAACTCTTCTGAGGCCTCAAGAGGGCCGTGCATAGAATAAGTGACTATAATAAATCTGAAGAGATAAGCATTTACCCCAGCCTAACCAGACTTTTTATGTTCCCTTTTTTTTTTTTTATGTTTGGGTAACTACAAGTTTGACTATCTTGTTATTAGTACCATTTCACAGATGCACACACACACACACGAGGCAAGGAGCTGAACATGTGGTCCTAAGGCTTGTACGTGTGTCTGCTCATCTTTAATTGATTAGGTGAAGCTGGATCGAAAGCTGGAGGCTTGCCAGCACATAAGAAATTGAACCCAGATCTCTTGACATTACATCCAGCATCTTATTTATGCAAAACCATTTACTTCTGGTATGCAGTTTGCCACTTCTGAACGGTTTAGAGACCAAATTCCCATTGAAGTCAGTGGAAGTTAAACACAAACAAGGACTGATGACAATGCAATTGTATTTTGGAAACTACCAAGCAAAATAAATCTGGTGGTGCATAACATTTCAATTTCAATGGCTGTACCTCAAGCTTTTTCACCACTATTAGGTCTGTAACTTCCAAGATGCGAACTTCCCAAGCTCAACGAGTAATATGTAAAATACTGAGCCAATTTTTTTCTGATTGTAAATAAACACCACTAACAAACATCTTTCAGGATGAAGAAAGAACTGTAAAGTCACTGCAAAGAGCCGATTCCAGCCCTGCAGAGTATCCAGTGCTCGAGAGGAAGTGGTAGGGATGAACTGGAGAGGAGTGGAAAATAATGAACTAAATTACAGCACTGGATGCAGGGGATAGGCAGCCCACAAGAGTTTAATTTTTTGGCAGTATGGCACACAGCTGTAACTGGGAACACCCTGGAAAGAAGGCAATCCTGCTGAAAACAAACCTCAGCAAACAAACCTTATCTGCTCATAGCCAGATGGTGAGAGCTACAGGTTCTCTCTTTTTTGGCTGCCAGGGAGCAGAGCTAATAGAATAGTACTTGCTCCATACCAACAGTAAGGAACTTAAAGCTAACTCAAACAGCAGAGACTAAATACAGAGTCTGGGCTCAACTGCAGCTCTAGATCTACAGCAACATGAATTCCTCACAAACAGACTGACATCTGGCAAACACCTGAATGGGAAAACTACCAGCGGTGACACATTTGCTGAAATGCTTCTCTCATCCTCTTTTTCTATTAGTATTTTTTTACTTTTTCCTGAATTGGCAATAAGATTACATCTTCTGTATTGCCCTCTCATTGATTTGTTCCTCAGAAGCAAATGACAGTGTTTCTGAGAAATAAATAAATAACCAAATAAACTAAAGCTCAGAGGCAATCTGCATGTAAATCAGCATTAGTCATTGACATATGAGACTTGACAATAAGCCATCCCAGTCCCAGTTGTCCCCACAAAAACTGATCTCCTTTGTAAGACAGAGAACACTCAAGCAAATGAAACCTAGGATGAATATAGATAAGATATAAACCCCCCTTTGCTTGAGCTTTATCCTGAAACCTCCTTTGTTCCTCAGCGCTTAGGAATACTTTTACCTACTGCTGCTATTGATGTGAGTTTTGTCTTTGGTATTTTCTTTCCAAGGATACACTACACTTCTCACCAAAGTTGTTTATAATGTATTTGCCCACATGCGCAGTTGTATCACCGAAGGCAGCTGCTTAAACTGGAGAATATGTTCACTATTCCATTCTCTGTACTATGCTCCATCTGTAGTAAAACCTATTAGCCTAAACTAGGTCTTGTTGCCACTTTTCTGACTAATTTCTTTCCCTTTCAATATCCTAGCTCCATTCAGACAACATTGCTTTTACTAAAAATCAGGAGGTTTGGGTTTACAACACAAATATTACTAGAGACTGAGCACAGCTCTAGATAGCACTAAAAATATTCTAGTGCTATTCAGCCAAGTCAAATTGCTCAGCTCTAGCTCTTACCAGTATTTCTACTGGAAACTCAGCTACAGGTATGTTTCTGCACTGCTTTGACCTTCCTCATCTAGTACCACTGCAAGGAAATGCAATGGATAGCAGAGGGCTGCCTGTCCAGGGAGGGAAGTGTTTCAGCATGCTCTATAGCAATTATCCAAAGCCAGGGCTGGATTTCTATTGCTGCCAAAGCCCTAAAAAAGTGCAGTCAGTTACCGGCCTGAAAGGCAGTGGGAGATGCTGCACACTATGAGAACAAAACCTTTCCCAGAATTTCATTTAATCTATTACACAACAGAGAACATCGCGTAACTATTACCCCCAAAAGCAGTTCACCCAAGTGTGCCAGCAATTAAACCTAGCTAAACGTGTGTAAGTGCAGCTTATAATTCCCTTTTGACAGGGGATATTACTCTTCTCCAGGAGATATGGCCCTGATCCCACTAAGACTGTTTACAGAGTGATGTATTTACTGGAAGAGCTATCCTGGTTTCATCTGCAATGCTTTTCTCTTTTGATGCCTCCTTTTTTGTTAGTAAAACTGAAGCACCTGTATGTCCTTCCATTTACAGGAAGGTTGGAAATGCCAGCACAAGAGACTGACTGACATGAGGCAATGACAACTTCCAGGGAAGTCTTTCTAGATCTGGGGTTGATTCTTTTTCGTTATGTTTTTGGCTTTATTCTCTTTTTAACAAGAATGCAGAAAACCATAAGAAGCAAATCCCTATCCTTGAAAGCCTTCATTAGGTTTTGGAAAAGGTTTTGAAAACCTTCAAACCTCATAGTTTACCATCCATAACCTAATTACGGGTAAACCACCTCCAAATTCCCAAAGCCCTAATTATGCGCATAAGTCTCAGCATAACGTTGCCTTGGTGTTGCTAAACAGATCAATGAGGTTATGGAAGAATGAAAATATTGATTTTCTGTGACAGAGACAAGGAGGGCTCAGCTTTCGGCTCTTGCAGGGGTGCTATCAGCTTAACCAAGTCTAATTGGCTTAATTCATTGTGGTCAAGTCTTCATACAAACAGAAGAAAAGTCTGATCAACAACCAAGAACACCACCAAAGGCTTAGACACACTGGCTCATATGAATTTTCCCTGCCCTTCCTATGCACAGAGCCAACCAGAGATCTAAGTCCTTTAATCCCCTGAAAGTAGTACGTTCCAAAAGGCTGGAAAAATCCACCCTTACAAAAAGTTTATAAAATGTCACGTACCTTATGCTAAGAAACCTGCTGGAAGACGGTGCTTCAATCCATGGCTGAAGGAGCCTGGGCTGTCTTCTACAAGGTGACAGTTCAGGACACGAATGAATGTCACACACTGAATGATTTCATCATCAGGTGGCATTTGGAAACTAACTCTCAAATGACCCAGCTGGTGTATAAGATCCCATGATGAAATTCACTGCTTAGTGCTAGAAAGAAAATTCCTCCTCCCCTATTCCACTTCTCTTCCAAAACCCTGCTGGCACCGTATACTCTAGAATGCTTTCTCTAGGAAAACTTCTATATCAAAAGTCAGCTACTGCAGCACACAAAACATTGCTACTTCAACATGCCAAATAAATGTTAGAACAAGATGGAGTATTCTGGAAGAAATGTGCTATTCTTCCTGCTTTTTCTGCAATTGTAGCTATACTGCCATCTCACATCAGTTCATCAACTCCAGCACACACACAGAGAAACCCAACAAAGACACTGTTTTCTCAAGTGGTGAGAAAAAGACAAATGAGGGTACCCTTGCAGTGGGCAAGGAATATTGCTCCAGTTGCAGAGTGAGCAGTAAACTTGCTCTCCCAGCACAGGTGAGCAGAGAGCATCACAGAAACCTTACCTGCCCACATTTCCACAGTCCTTTTGGAGAAAAGGCAGGCTTTGCCACGGGACCTCGGGTCTTCCCAGCAAAGAGCCAGGATGAGCCTGGGGACATCCCCCTTCCCTGTCATGCAGTGTAACTCACCCCCCAGTGATGTAAATCCACTGGGTTGAAAACGCTTGTAGTATCTCCTATCCTGTACTTTTCACAAGAAAGAAGATCCAATCTGTACACGATCACTGCCCTACCTAAAGCAATCAATATTGTTTGTCAACTAATTTTGACAAACAGTTCTGCCAACGTGTCCACAATGCCTCACTCCTCCTTCCTTCTCAGTTTCATTCTTGAGCAGTTCCCACCAGTCACCATTTTTGAGAGAGATTTTTACAGCATAGCATTGGTAATTTAGTGGGTTATACCGTTATGTGTGACATAACCAGTGCTGCAGGAAAAATAGAGAAATCAAATGAATAAGTATCTCCTAAGATAAACCAAGCAAGTTGCTTTTGGGTTCTTTGGCTACCGTCTCTCTCTCTAGCTCCTGTGTGAAAGAATTTAAGCAAATAATACTGTACATTACCAATCACACCAACTAGCAGCAATCATTTTGCCTCCTGTCAGAAGATACCTGCTGTGGTGGAAATTGTTTCACCTGTGTCCCAGATCACAGAATACCTAGAAGCCTGTAATCCTTTACTTTGCTCTGCACTAGTCAGAGAGATGTTCATCACCAGTCATAAATCCATGACATTGTCATAGGGAACCCTAAGGGAATCTTCTAACAAAGTCTTGCTGGTGTTAGCAACTGATAGATTGCCGTACATTAGAGTAATTCCCTCTCCACTTCATTTCCTCCTGAGGCATTTCTAAGAGCAGCCATAACCTGGCTTACTGTAGCTGTGTAATTACCTGATAATTAATAGATTAGTGGTCCTCCAATTTGTAACCATTACTCTCACCTCCGTGCAACATCTCCTGCAGCAAGATCCAGGTTAACTCACTGGCTTAGCCTGCTGTCACTCTGCAGCGATAACACTGTGATGACAAGGGATTGAAATGTATTCAGTGAAATACCAGGACCTGGGACAGAAACAAAACCCGGGGTGCTCCTTGCACTTGAGCATCTGGCTAGCAGGTCATTGCAAAGGATCACTATAAGAATAGGTGATCCTTAACACAACCTGGCATGCACAGAGGTTGTGAAATGCGCTGCACCAGCTCTGTCTCTGAGTACTGAAATCCTGCCAGGAGACACCTTTGAGGTCTGATTCTCTTTGCCTTGCTCTGCTTTTTGGTTTTGCTTCCATTTTTAACACAGAATAAGTATAGCAACACTGCCTGATTTTATGTGAAGGAATGCAAAATTCAGGCTCAAAATGAACTTCACTTCTGTCTATGGTCATGTGTATTACTCGCATGCTGCTTGACTTCTTTTAATTTCTGTTCCAAACCCAAGACAAAGCTGCTCATTTCAGCACCTTGTTCACTTGTCTTTTCAGCCATCTGGGTGTTGCATTTTGCAGGGTCCCAATTTAGCTGTACTTTATTCTCTCTAAACTAAGCAACCAACAGAAGAATGACATCAGCACCCATTTCTGGAGCTAAAAAGAAAAGCATCAAGAACAAAACAGAACTTGTGCTGAATAATTTCTAAACGCTTCTGGCTCTGTCTACTCAGCCACATGCACGAAACCCTGCTCCTCACTTCTCAACTGCTGTGGGACTTTGCACACGAAAAATCAACAGGACAGAGTTGGGCAGCTGTCAAATGCAAACTTCAGTGATAGCCAGCTATAAGCTGCCTGAATCAAACAGAAACTTCCTGGCTTGGTTTGGATTGCTCATATCCACAACTTTAACTTTCCCTAACACTGCTAACATCCATATAATTTTGCCTTTTGAGGCATTATCTGGACGCCTTCAAGTCCTGCCACTTCAAAGGAGAACATCAAAAACCTAACAAAGATGTTAGGATGGGGGAACAGGTTAGTTCTGTTGTTTACTCTTTGTCCCAAGAGACCACCTAATACAAAACAAACATCTTCCATCCACCTAAGGAAGCCCTTCTCCTTTGTCTGAGACATCAGCTCAGGCAGCAGCACAGTTGCTTCTTTTGAGCTATTGAGCCAAAAAAAGAGGGGAAAAAAGAAGCTGGCTTCTGAACGGAAGGTGAGTCAGTAAAAGGACATGCAGAAGGGTGAACGCAGCTCCCACAACAGCCGTCCTGTGCCAAACCCCAGACGGAGCAAAGCAGCTGCAAGTGAAGCCCCATAATGAGCCAGGTTTTGATGAAGCGTCTGTTGGAGATGGGGCTTTTTATTTCATTTCAGAACTTGTCACCTGGGTTATGAAGCTGAAACTGAAGGGAACCTTTTGGGTGTTTTCTAATAGTAACAGCTGCTCTTGCTAGCAAACACCTGTACTTCCTAGAGATTTCTGGTTACCTCTGGAGCTGCTGCTACCAGAAATAAAAGTGAATAGTTTGGTAGTTTTCCAATAGGAATTAATTAGTTTCACTTTAAAAAACAAAGACCAGAACTTGGGCTTAGAAACGCTTGAGCCTTTGCCTGCTTTCAGTTGGTTTCTTTTGTCTGCCTCATTCTAAACGCAGGGAAAGAAAACAAACCCTTGCCACACCTTTCAACATTTGCTCCTGCACCCCTTTACGGATCTCCAACTGCGATCCACACCTTTACATCCAGTATTATGCTTATCTCATCACCCTTCAAGTGCCAGTTTCCTCTCTACTCCTGTAGCTCTCCAGTGCTAGATGTTCACCTGCCAGGAGTAAGGAACTGTAACAGATGGATGAAATAGCTGGAGACAGACGTGCTGTGAATATGTACCCATCTTCCCTGCCCCAGCCTGTCCCTGTGGCTCTCGCTGGGGTCCACCTGTGTTTTATTGGCAGCTCAGGCACTGATCATGGGGAGGTGGGCCGTGACCAGAGACAAGGTTCAAAGAGGCCCAGCAATGACAGATGGATGTGATAGCTGAACTACCCGCAGCCCTCAGGACTTTGGGATATCATTTAAGAGTGAAAGATGGGCAACAGCAACAAAAGATTTTACAGCCTTTGTTTTAAATTCCAGAGTTTTTCAACACCATGAGTAGACATTGACCTCTGTGATTTAAAGTCCATTTCTGCAAGAAAACTGACACTGAAACTAATATAGAGCAATAAGAAGACTTTTTACAGCACAGAGGGGAAAAGTCATATTTCTTTAAATGGGTCATGAACCTTGCCCAGACCTTGCAGCCCAGAAGCTGCCAGAACCATCTCAGCCTCAGGATGCATCTGCACAAGTTGTCTTTGTTTCTGCACTGTTTCCCTGTAAACACAGTAATACACGTGTCAGTTGTGCCACTGCTGTTGCTTTTCTTCTTTAGTATTTCTTACATTAACTGCACAACGTGTACTGAATCTGCATTGTTTCAACCGGACCTCTTTGTAGAACCTGCAGTTAGAAGAGGCAGCTGGCCGCCTACCTCTGAAGGCCACCATGCAAAAGAAGAGCTCATAGTGTATATGTGAACTCCCACCCCTGCAGAGCAATTCACCTGGCAAATCAGGTGAGTACAAGGATAGAGTGCCTCTGAAACACTCAAATTCCAAAAATAACAAAATAATTAACTAGACCATATTTGCCCTGGCATGCATCTGCTTTATTATTACTGTACGGCTCGTCCTGGTAGGTGGATGTTTGGTATCAGGTACTTACTACTGAGTTTCTTCTGAGTCCTTCCAAGATGCAGTTTGACAGATAGATGATGGCAGAAAACTCACTGATCAATTCCCGCTTTGGAATACTTTCCACGTACTAATGGTGAGCTATTCCAGTCTTTTCATTTTGATTTGCAACATTTCTATAAGAGGCTTTGATTCAGACAATACCCATTACTGCTGCCTGCTGATATATACTCGGAAAGTGCGGGAGATTATATTGTAGAAGCCTGAACATGAATAGCATAGGCTAGTTAGAGCAGCTCTTGGCAATAGTTCAGATACAGGGGGAAAAAAATACTGCTAATATCCACTGGACATAAATTACCAGTTTAAAACTAGCACCAGTTCATAGATTAAAATGGATTTTTAATGGACTCCAGCCTCACAATTAAAGCAATAAGAGGATATGATTCCTCTATCCCCAGTGGCAACAGAAGGGCTTCATTGACATGTGCCTTGGTGATTTATGGTTGACTGCCTTAATCAGAGCTCCAAGCACTGTGGGAAAATGTCCAGGCAGCAAAAGACAGCTCATGCAAAAGTGCATGCTAATTTGGCTTTCTAAGCAGTATTCACAGGTATCAGCCTGCCTGTGCTCAGACTGACCCTGCTCCAGAGTCTGCAGCAAGGTCAGTGGGGCCTTCAGCTGGCGGCAGTGGAGTCAAATCGTTTCTATGTGTATCAGACACACCAGTTTTAACACCAAAATTTCAGTCATCCTGTAAGCTGCCTTTTCTTTGAGTTTTCTTTTGTTTTGCAGCCCTAAGCTCTGTTTAATATCTTTATCAATGATCTGGACAAGGGGACCAAGCACACCCTCAGTAAGCTTACAGACAACATCAAGCTGGGCAGGAGTGTTGATCTACTTGAGGGTGCGAAGGCTCTACAAAGGGACCTAGACAGGCTGGATTGATGGGTCAAGGCCAACTGTATGAGGTTCACCAAGGCGCAGTGTCAGCTCCTGGACTTGGGTCACAACACCCCATGCGATGCTACAGACTTGGGGAAGAGTGTCTGGAAAGGACCTGTGGATGCTGGTCAGCAATGGCTGAACATGAGCCAGCTTGTGCCCAGGTGGCCAAGGCGGCACCACTTTTTACTTCTCCCAAGTAACAAATGATAGGACAAGACCTAACAGCCTCAAGCTGCACCAGGGGAGGTTTAGACTGGATATTAGGAATATCCAACCGGAAAGAGCTGTCAAGCATTAGAACAGGCTGCCCAGGGGGGTGGTAGAGTCACCATCACTGGAGGGATTTTAAAGACAAGTAGGTGTAGTACTTAGGGACATGGTTTAGTGGTGGAGTTGGCAGTGCTGGTTTAATGGCTTGACTCTATTTCAGAAGTCATTTCCAACTTAAATGATTCTATGAAATGGTTAAACAGAAATACTGCAAATGCAGTTTTCAGAAGTTTATCCTTGTTTTTGATGTTACAACCATTATAGCACAATCATTTTGAAGCATTGCGATTCCTTTCAAAAATCAAAACAATTCCTACAGTGAATCTTTCTTCTTTTTTTTTTTCCCCTCCCCTCCAGAGGCACTATGCCTTATCTTAGCTTTGTCCCTCATTGGTAAGTCAAACTGTATCTTAGATGTCATATCCTGTCACACTTATCTGTGATTTCATGCATGCAGCAATACTGGATTTTAGTGCACAGGCTCTGCTGCTGCCCCTATCTTTTTAGGCTGTGGCTATGGTAACTGTTCCATAAGCTGCTTCTGAATAAACGTAAAATAAAGCAGAAAGTACAGGAGATCTCTGTTATTAATACACCTCAATTTATTCTGTAATCAATGCAAATTAGCCTGGAAGAATCAAGAACGCTACCATTTACACTTCGGTGGAAATTTCTAAACCAGAAGAAAGTAAAGTCAAAATAAAGCATACAGTTGATTTCAAAAGGTTTAGTATCGTGAAGGCAGAACTGATGAGGGTGAAACAGCGAAACAGCTCCAGCTTTAAAAACTTCTGGACTGGCCATGACAGAGCAGAGCATTTGCTTTCCTTCCACACAAATGCATGCTAGGACTAGGGATTCCCTATTCATGATTCTTAACTTGTTTTTTAGCTTCCCAGGTAAGCCAGTCTCTGAGATGGTACCGAACACCACTGTGGTCTCAGACTAAACACAAACTGATTAGTCTGGTGAAAACTCGACCCAAAGAATCTTGCTTGGTGTTTTGCTAACAGATCATGCAAACTACAGCACAACTGTATAAGATCAGTCCAAATGTCTCAAATCCTGGATTTGTACAAAACGCAGTCACTAGGCAATTGATATCAAAATAATCAAGAACATTATAAACAGCCTATGAAACACTGTTACACTTCCCAGAGTCCCAGTACATCAGCAGTACATATTAGAGGAAATCAGCTCTGAGCTACCTGCTAGCAAAAGGTAGAATAGGACAATGCATGTCCCACAAGTTCTGACAATGGAGCACTGATTTGCACACTGTGGTTTAATTCAGAAAAGACCTACAAAAGCACAAGCCCTGACCAAGTAACATATCTCTGCACTCTTCCAGGCTTTAACGGTACGGCATTATGTGTGCTGCTTACAAGATATCCTTAACATGTTCTGGCTTTTTAGCTGAGAAGCTATACACAGGCACCTGACAGAGACCTGATTTTACAATTACTCTGAGGCTTCCTTAAACTGCCCAAGTAGCAAAGGGATTTCTTTGCAAACAATAATCTTTGTATCCCTATTGTCCCCAGGGTTGTAACTATAAAATCAGTTTTCATCCTTTATGTAAGAAATAAATATTCAAAACCAACACTCTGACTGAAATTTGAGTGCTATGTATGTTTTATAACAGTCATGAAAAATTGCTCTTCCTGATGGTAGGTGCCTTGAAAAAGTGGACTGCTCCCTCCTTGTCACCCTGTGAGGAAAATGCAAACTAAAACACTGTGATCTTCTAGGACAAAGGCTCTGTTGTTAGTAATCAGCAGGAATGGTGGGAAATCCTAAGAGCTTAATTACGTGGAGATATATCCTTTTCTATAGCAACATTGTGGATGTCATTGCTAAATGGATATGTGCACAAGTAAAGGTTGAGAGCCATGGCAGAGACTGGTGAGCAGATACCCACCCAAACCTGAGGAAGGTTTTCTGCAATCCAGTCTGCAGCATCTCTAAGCTCAGAGCATCTGTATGTCATCTTGGATTCCCTCCAACATGAAAATAGATGAGAAAACCACCGACTTTGTTTTAGCTAATGGTAGTATCATTCATGAGCAAGCTCGAGACTGAGATTGAAAGGCTGACTGACAAATATCTGATCATCCTCACTTTACCACTACAAGAGAGCATGTGAGTTAATATTTCAGACATGATCTGAGGCGCAGTGGGTAGGCGAGGCGCTGGAAATGACACTAATGCTATTCTGAAAGGCTGTGACTTTCTAAGTGCATAACTGAAGGGTTAGGCTAAGCCATGACATTAGATCCAACCATAATGGCATTCCTATAGATTGCAAGAGAGCTTTGGAACTAGTTGTCTAAAACTCTTTCCTTTTTCATATACTCTTAGCTTAGTACACCTGTAATCTTCTGTCAGGTTCACATGTTCCAGGAGGAGATGGATGAGCACTGAGGATTTCGAAGCTTGCCAACTTCAATGCATCTACTATCAAAGAAACATGCTAATAAAAAATGCAACTACAGGATTAAACCCCCTCTGCTTGGAATCATCCAATACACGAAATAAAGACTGAAATCATCTTTAAAGTTTCATACTACACAAACAAGGGATTGAGAAAATGGTCTGAGATCCCCACCATGTTTATCCTTTCCCAGAGATATTCAGATTTCTTTTTTCTGGCCCCGAGTTAATTATAAATGAATACACAGCACATCTAACTAGTGCTTCCTCTAGCTATCAGGGCTAGAGAAAACAGCCTGAAACTAAGCTGAAAATTCTTCTTTTGGCCTCAGTGGTGAATAATTCATTCTAGCACTAAATTTGAACTCACAACGCATCAGCAAGGACCTACAAAAAAGAGAGAGCCAAGTAGTTTCACAGCCATGCTAAAGGCTGTGAGCCTCCTTACTCCCGTTTGATTTCTAAACATTTATTTTTTCAGTGTGAATCACTACAAAGCACAACAGCTGCTCCCACCCGGCTCCACACAGCTTCTGCACAAGCAGTACAAAGCATAGAGTGCACCACACATTTCCCCCCTCTAAACATCACGACAGCCAAAAATCAGTCTTATATATAACCAAAAATTTAAAGCAAAGTCTCCTCTTTATTACAGCTTCTTAGCAATGTCCACTTGCTTAGTTATGCCTCCTGTGTTGCTGTCAGAAGTCATGGGTCTCAGATAGCGTACTAGATCTCCTTATACCATGCACCAGGTCTCTGCTGTTTTCACAAGCTGTTGATATTGATTGTGAAAGACCTTTCCTGCAAAAGTACAAATTCAGGAGCACTTTTCTACCTTTTCCCCTTCCTACACAGCTTGTGCAATGTATTGAACAACCCATGAGAGGTCAGAGCAGAGCATCTTCAGCGTACACATCCCTGCAATGTTAAACACTTTTTAGGGACCAGGCAAATGGAAAAGGCGTCTGGTCCTGACAGCAGAATGAGATGCAGTCTGCTAAGGTACAGAAGTACTTCAAAAGTAGTAAGCCCACTAATTAGAGCAGGAATCAATTTGCTATCTTTACTTCGAGTACTACAAAACAGGGGTAGTAAATTGAAGCCACCAGTGTCAGAGCTTGGTTTCACTTGTCATACACCAAGACCTGAGGCATAAGGCAGATAATTACCCAAAGACAGACTCAGAGAAACAGAATAGGACTATAATTTTAAGTAAATGCATTTCAGAGTAACAGAACAGGACTGTTTTTCAGAAAAACAACACTTGATGAATATGAAACATGTTTGCCACCCAGTAACAGTTTCTGAAATACACTGGCTCAATGCGCTGAGTACGCTTTTCCTGGCTGACCCAGGCACAGTCTAAACTCCAGTTGCAAATGGCACAATATTTCATACCACTTCTGACTCAAATATATTCATGGGGATGAAAAGTAAATTAATAGTCAGAAACATTTTCCCACTGTTGCAGTGAAACTGCACTTGTGAGGAATCTCATTTTACAAAGTTTCATGAATTTATGAAGCAGAAGTCACAAAGAATGGAGGTCCCAGATTTTGCCACAGTCTCTTGAGCATCTTGAGGCAAATCAGTTAGTCCTATAGAGATTCACTTCACCATCAGTAAAATGGAAATACTATTCTTTTGCCTATTTCTACTGTAGATGTTTTGTGTTACTGAAAAAACTATGGAGACACTAATTAGATATTTAGATCCTAGTATAATAGTAGTAATATCTGACTAAATTTATTACCAGAATCACAAGAAACCCGAATAGTCCCTAAGTATTCCCAGCAGAGTGTAATAACTAGCTGTGAGAGCAGCAGGGACAGTAGTTAAAATAAGAAAGTGAAACATGAATTTCAAAACCCAATTTAAATGCAAACTCTTTAAATGTGGCTCACAGAAGCATCCTACAAGGGTCCTGGAGATTGGCAAAGCGGATTAGGAAATGCATGCAACTGCAGTGCCATGACCAGAGCATTTCATCTGCTATGGAAATGCAAAGCCATCTGGAGTGACAAGCTGGAGAGAGAAAAGGTCCTTCAGGCCCCTGCCAACTTGCTATACAGTGCAATGAAAACCATGGAACAGAATCACAGAATACCAGGTTGGAAAAGGACCTCAAGGATTGTCTGGTCCAACCTTTCTTGGCAAAAATGGGATATGAATCACGTAAAAGCAAAACTATATTTAGAAATTAATAAGCAACCATTCACATTTAAACTGAGCAGATGAGACTAACATGGTTAATGATTTAGTATGGGTCAAATTAGGCTGAGAAGCAGACCTGTTTTTTCTACCTTTTAAGTACAACCTCTGAATGGTAGAAAAATACAAACCCAGGTTACTTCCTAACTCTGTCCTCAGCTGTTTACTGAGATACAGGTTTCCCCAGTCAGTGAGATCCAGAAAATGAAGGTTTTTCTAAAGCATTTATAAGTATTAGCACCGAGCAATCTTTGGACTTGTGTGCAAATCAGGCTGTTTCTCATTTGAGACAGCTGTCATGATTATTCCAAAATAAATCCATGGAGAAGCTGGATCTCTTGCTTGAGTAGATGCCTTTGTTCAACAAGGACACTGAAAGTAAAGGTGATGGGCTCTGGAACAGCACAGCCACAACATTTGGGTAACAGAGCAACAGCTGGTTTCCTGATGCAGGACATACAGACGAGGCTTAAATTCCTCAGGTGCTTTTGGCCATTTCTTGCAAATGCCCTAAGAAAAACAACCAGGACTTTGAGATAAACTACACAGCCATTGCAGTCAGGACTACTTGTTACTGGACTGTTCAGCCATAAATTGTTGCGCTACATGACAATCAAACCTCATTTGCGGAAGCAAAGGACACAGCAGTGTGACACATGAGAGCTGTTGCTACATACACAACCTCCCCAAAACCAAGCCTGAGAAAACAGAGGCAGCATTTTGTCTTTGCTCAGATTCAGAGAGCTCAAACTGTCATCTCTGGTGCAATGGACAGCGGGGATCTCATACGGCTCTGGAAAGAAGAGCTGAGATACAAATAGGTTGCATGGTCAAGCCTTCATCTTATCAGCATCCAGATGCAACTCCTACACAGCTGCTCTCTACTGGGAAAATTTTGCAGCACCAAGACTTTTATCACGCAGAAGTCACAGATTCTCTCTCTCAAATGAAGACATAACAGAAAGGCTGTATCCAGAAAACAAATTGCAAAGAAAATTTATCCCAGCTGCCAGCAGATGCAAGAGCCTCACACTGCTTCAAGTGAAACGTCCCAGTACATGGAGGAACAGACAAAAACAGGCTGTAGGCTCTAGCTGGGATTGCTTCCTGAAGCAAAACTGTCATGGGGAGGGGAGGATGAGGAGGGAGACATAATCTGCATTAAAAGCAAGTAAATTGCAATAATCAGCAGGTCTGCAGTGCTGGAAGGAAAAGTCTCAGTGTGCAGTACACAGAGCACAGGAAAGACTGACTGCAAGAGGAAAACAGAACTTCAGGGAAAATTTCCCCTTAATCAGAATTTAAACAAAACTCAGACAGCCAGCGTCAGGCAGCATCTGCTCCACAAACCCAAAGCACATACACATGGTATGGTGCCCCCGCTGTAATACTGAGCACAGAGCACACAGCTGGGAGATGACCACAGCAAAGGCACAAGGCAGCCAAGCACCACTGAAAGCCTTCAGCTGCAGCAGCATCCCAGAGAAGACTGCAGCCATGGGGCTGAACAGCCTGGACCTAGACTGCAGGGAAACGGGGAGCAGGCATGCAGGGCAGCAACTGACCCTCTAGTCTGCTCTTGTAAGACCTCACTTGGAGTACTGTGGGCAGTTCTGGTGTCCTCAACATAACAAGGATGTAGAACTGTTGGAACAAGTCCAGAGGAGAACCATGAGGATAAGGGGGCTGCAGCAGCTTCCATACAAAGACAGGCTGAGAACGTTGGGGCTTTTCAGCCTGGAGAAGATAAGGCTGTGCAGAGGCCTCATAGCAGCCTTCCAGTATCTGAAGGGGGCCTACAAGGATGCTGGAGAGAGACTCTTCATCAGGCACTGCAGCAGTAGGACAAGGGGTAATGGGTTCAAACTGAAACAGGGGAGATGTAGGTTAAATAATAAGGAAGAAATTCTTTACTGTGAGAGCAGTAAGGCACTGGCACAGGTTGCCCAGTGAAGCTGTGGCTGCCCCAACCCTGGCTGCATTGGACGGGGCTTGGAACAATCTGGTATAGCGTGAGGTGTCCCTGCCTGTGGCAGGAAGTTGGAACTGAATGATTTTAGGGTCCTTTTCAACTCAAACCATTCTACGATTCTATGAAATAGAAGGCAGGAGATACAAGCAGAAATAAAGCACTTGCTCTCTTCTTCATGCCATCTACCATAAAGATCAGACTTCTCCTGGTAACGTTAATACAACATATGCTACAGAGAAATTACTGACTCCAGAATTTTGCACATGGAATTACTGCATTTTTTCTTGGGGTGCAGCTAAAATGCATTTGGTGGAAAGAAATGTGGAAGGAGACACATTCAAAGTAAATATGTCTGATACATCCCACATGCTCACAAGCTCAGCAGCAGCCCAAGGCTTTGTCTGACAGCAGCCACCCCTCTGTACTCTCAGTATTTGTGCCGGATCAGCTAGTTCAAAACAAAAGGGTTTTAGTCATTGAAAACCAGCACCATACATTTACTAGTGGCTATGACGACCATGCTAGTAATTCATTTTCTGGGCTTTCTTTTTCCCTTTGGCTTGAGAGCTAACTCTCTTGGGGGATGGTCTTCAGCTTTTTAAGCTCATAAGAATATAGTTATGTTGGTACAAACACCCATGTTTATACTTCCTTGCTACATTGTTGATCAGGAATTTTAAGTGTTCCTCCCCCAGAAACTGAAACAGGCTTTTGACACAATCAAAGCACTTAATCCCTTGGGTGATTTTTTGGTTTTGTTATAAAAAGAAATGTAATCAAAATGGATTTTCCAAATACTGGGGAAAATGATTTTGTAATTGAGTAAGTCTTTTTGATAAAAGTATTCTGAGCAGTTCCCAACCTCGCATTTGTTTTTCGGTGTTCTTTCTCACATGAAATAGAAAAGTGTAAGCAACAACAAAGCAAAAGCAAATATTCAGAGGACCAGCTCTTTCACAACTGTACTCTTTGAAAGTACGTTGTCTTCTAGCACACTCTGTAAAACCATGGCCTTTCCCAGCACAGAACGCACCACGGCTCAGGAGAAAAACTGACTAAAGACACTGAAAAGTCTCTTAAAGGTATTTCAGACTAATTCTGACATAAGCCCCCCCAAATGCGTTCCTAGCAGAGAAATATTGCAACAGCTCTTCAAACTCAAGTTTAACATGGCCACAACGCAGAAGCCATTGATTTCTCTCCTGTTAGATCCCCATTTCCAACGTCCCCACAAGTCACTGTCAGAATGGCAAGGAAAGCAAACAGCTCTCTCCTTTTCCACCAAAATTTTCTTTCTTCTTCCCTTCCTCCCTTCTTTTTTCCTTTCATGTCATCAGGTCAATTCCCATCTCTTGTGGCCTAGCTGTGCTGCAGAGCCACTGAGCCCTAGTGGCAGCTGGAGCGCAGAGCCACAAGGATGAGATCCTTAGCATAAACCCTGGACACACCATTCCTTGTTGTGCGTGTAAATGAGGAGACATGAAGAGTCGGGCACAAAGCACTGCTGAAGGGAAATGCTGGCTGCCTTATTACTGCTCCCTTTCTTTTTTTAGCATTACTAGCAGTAATGATAAAAATATAACTAGATGTCTCTAGTTACTAAGTGTTTGAAATAACATGGCCCTAAAACTCTTCATCAAACAAACATTATTAATTTGGCTTTACATATGGGAAAAGTGAGTTGCAGGGAGAAGGGATTCATCTCCCTTTCCTGAGAAATCCTGAATCTGGTTTTCCATGACCTTAGAAACAGAAGCGAATGTTTTAAGGACACTTTCTGTAGACACTAAAATACGTGATAAGTACACAGGGAGAAAGACAGCCTTATCTTTTCAAGAAGCCACTTCTTAACAAATTCACTTCCTCTCTTCATTTTGACCTTTCATCTTGCAATCGTAGAAACCATCTCTCAGGAGCTGAAGTTGCCTGGATTTGGGAGCAAATGCTCTCAACTCTGTTGTGAGCTTTGCCCCTTTAAAATTCAGGCAAAGTAAAACTTTTACCAAAATGATTCTTTATTTTCTTTAATGGCTGGTACAGAAACCTGCAGTCACACCAGGCTCCAAGTTCAGCTTCACTCCTGGCTGTCCTAACAAGGAAACTGCTGCAGCAAGAAGCTGACTTGCCAGGTCCTGAGCCTGGGGATGATGCAGAAATACTAAAAATCAGAAAATTCAGTTCAGGAGAGATTTCAGACTTTCCTGTTTCTCTTCCTACCAGGGATATAAGAAGTCTGCACTGAAAACCACCTTACCTAGGATTGTATCAACTCAGCAAAACTGCTTGAGACCACAGAACTTTTCTGCTGATTGCTCTGTGGAAACGTCGCTTCTCCTGGGTCCCAAAGGTAATCAGTAAACAGGAGAGGGATTTTTAAACATATTTTTCTGCTTGGCTGCTGAACCACATGCAATTGCTCTCTGATTTAAAGTCTGCTCCTGGAGACTTGCAAGACTACAGTTTTAGAGCTCCTCCCCAGGCAGCTGTTCACGCTCAGTGCGCTGGGCAGCCTGATGAAAAATACCCACCTGCTCCCTAGCAATTCCTTGAGAACTTCTTGTCTTCCTCCTTACCAGTCAACATTCCGATCTTTAACTGGTATAAGTGAGCACTGGCATCGATATCAGCATGTACACATTTGTAAGAGCTGAAGATCTTGCCCCCACTTTTTCCTACATTTATTGATATTTTGGGATACCATCTCTTACTGCTTTAAACCAGTCCAAATTAGAGCTGGCCATCAAGGTAAGCTACAACCTGTGATATCACAAGATGTCCTTTAAAGTGCTGCGTTCACCTCTGAAAGCATGAAGCTCCTTTTATATCAGCTGAAGCAGACTTAGCATTTTTCACAGCAATAAAGCCTTACTCTAGGCTAAGTGATGGACATAACAGAAAAAAGGCCTGTGCACTAGACAAGAAGCAAAGTCAGAACACATGCATGCTTTTGCAGATGTTAGCAGAACGGAGCACAGTCCTCAACACTCCTGCCCTACATCAGCCTATGAAATACATTCAAAACAGTAAAGCCTCAAAATTGCATGCATTAACCATGGTTAAACTCCTTTGCTTTCTTTTCAGAATCTGACCCTTGGTGATAATTAACCTCTCTCCTTTCTGATATCTGTAATTTCCTCTAAAATTTGAGATGTCCAAAATATTTAAGGGGAAAACAATGCAATTCTGGGCATCTAAACCTCACAAACAATATAACACAGCTACACACAAATAAATGACATAATAAACATTATTCAATGAATGAGAATCAGGAAAAAATTACTTTATGCTGCTCTAAGTGTTAGCAACCAATTAAAATTTTGTATCTGTGAAATACAGGTCACATCAGAACAGTATCTGTGAAACAGAAATCACATTTTAGCACCTGAATGCCTATTCTCAAGGTCGCAGAACACAAAGTATACTTTAATTAGCAACTGAAGTCACAAAACTACTGCTTCTGGTTCAAGGGCTATGTTTCTGTATGCTGAACCAGGGGCTGGTACCAGGTCGTACCATTTTGTTTGGTAATAGCCCCTAGATGCAGCTACGCTTTGGAGACAAGTCATTAGGTAATAAAAAAAGATAGGCAGGACTTTGTATTATTTTGGACTGGTGTCTCCTGATAGAAGACTGACTGGTCTGTGAAAAGAGCTGGCACAGTATTATATATTTGAGCCAGCTTGTCTTGGACACACAATGTGAAATTCAGTTTAATATTTCTACAGTAAGAATTCAAATCCCTAAAGGAAGATCTGGAAAGAGCTGGCTGCTTTCTACTAATCAGTGCGTTAACTAAAAGCAGTCACTCATAAAACTTCTGTGATCTGTCTACAGCATCCCATACGCTGCTTTCAGCACCCAAGAGATCTCTCAACAGCTTATGTCAGGTGTATCCGCATGCAGAATATGATGTAAATCACGTAAATCTTGTAAAAGTTAGTTACAGCTACACTCCACTACAGGGCAACTGGTACACATTAAAGGGGAATCTCAAACCTGTATGTGAATTCTGGAAGATTAAATTTTTTAGGGGTGCACTCACCGTCCACTTGGCATATACATGTTGATGCAAGCCACTCTGGGAAGCATTTGTAAGAGAAATTCTCATATTCATCTTCACCTTGGATATATTCCCATAAAACTGAGTGACAGCAATCTGACTACACCACTGAGATTCAGTACCTCTGCCAGGAATGACCCACAGAGCACTTGCCTCTTCTCACTGCACTTCCTCCGTGACAGAGGAGCTTGCCTTGCCCATCTCCAAGATGAAACATTGGAAGAACCAATATTTTGCACTTCCACTTGCATTTCTACTCATTCAGAGTTGTAGCAAGTGGCTGAAGTGCCCCAGATAGGCCCTTTACCCTCTCTATAACCCTGTTGACTCACAGCATGCAATGTAGACACTTGAGATAACTGAAAAAGGCAATCAAAAGGACGGAGAGGTAAAAAAAGAGAAGCAGATAATGGTTCCAGCTGCCTGGAAGCTGCTGCTGGCTTTCTACTTTCTAGCCTGAAGGGGAGACATGACAAAAGTCTTCAAGGTAACTACAGAAAGGAAAGGACAAGAAATACCGCGTTTGAATAACAGCAGCAACAAGATAGGTTTAAATTAGATAGTAAGAATATCTTTCTGTTACTTCTAGAAACTGTGGATTCTGCATCACTGGGGGATTTGACGAACAGGCTGGGAACTCCCTGTCACGTACAGTTTAGCTATAGTTGAGTCTGCCCTGGAACACAGACACCAGCTACGTGACCTCTGAATGTTCCCTCCTGCCCTATTATTTGCTGAATAAGAAACTTAACTATAGCCTCAAAATACAGCAATTCAGCTGCAAACCACAACTTTAACCATTCTTTCACATAGTTGTTCCTTCAAAAACAACTGTTATATCTATTCTCTTCCCAGAAGACCACTGAGGGCTCCTTAGACAACATAAAAAATAAAAACCATATGAGATCATCTCTGAACAAAGAAGGAGAATGTTGGCAAGCTTATCCTTTCTGGTTGCCATTCACATGAAGTCCCTGCAGGTTCACTCCACTTTTCTAGCTAGATGACTGTGTCCCTGCTATAACCCTGGGGGGGCTACATGTGACCTTTCCCTACAATGATGTTTTTCCTAACATGCCTTACCATCAGAAATTTGGAAGAACAATTCAATGTCAATACCACCTTCTACTTTGGGAATAATGTTAATAAGTTACATTAATAAATTAGTTGATAAACTGTGCTATTAAATAGCAGCCTAGGCTACTTATTTACATGATTTCAAGGCTACAGTGGTAACTAAGGAAGTTTGCACTTTCTTCCACTTCATATTAAAGCAGCAGGTCTGAGCTGTTGCACTGTTTCATCCAGACATCCTATGGTTTTGTGGTAGTTGAAGAATAATCACTTTCAGAACATCTGAAGTACACCTTTTGTGTCTGTGTTTACATATTATGTATACAAATCTGCTAGTCACTGCACCTGAGTTTATCCTCCCACAAAACCTTGCCATGAACCGTACACAGTCAAGGAAATTCACACTAGAAGACACCTGAACACTTAAGACCAACAGCTCTCTGGCAATCCCATATTCTTGCGTGACATTTGACTACGAAGCATTTTGGTGTCGTATCAAGCCCTTGAAGTTCTTTTAATGCAGAGTTTCTCATCTGAATTTCACTAGGACTTTTTAAACACAGAAGTTTTCTTTCCCTGTCTCATATTGACATGATTATAGTAACGGTGTAATTACGTGCATAGGGTAAACACACTAATTGCATAATTGCAACATCAAATAAATTCTGGCAAACAGAATGTTTTTAGGGCAGGCAGGACACATACTGACACATATAACAGAACTAGAACCACTCTTATTTCCCATTATTAATATTTAGATATAAAATAGAATACAATTTATCTACCACTGAGGTGACCCTTCCATTCCAAGGCTGGATAGTGAGCCCTGCTGGCATGAGAATGGGAGTTAATAAAGTACCTGTAATAACTGCAGAACATCTTTGTCTAGTGTTATCATCTTTGTCTTGGAAGCAGGACAACTCAAAGGTTGAATTTGGTCTACTTACTAAACTTCTCAAATATGTAGAAGGCTGCTTGGAAATGTAAAATATTACCAGTAATTTTTTGCCTTTGTGGAGAAAACCTATTAAGAAAAATGAAACCAAAGTTGTACTCAAATATTGAGAGGAAGAGAAAAATAGGGACACAAACCTTTCCGTATTATGGTGCTTTATGTTTTAAAGTACGAAACAGGAGCAAAGACAGATAAAAAAAAGGTACAGATTTTATTTCTGCCAATGACTTGATGTGTGATGTTGGATTAATTACTTCATGTCCTTTATTTCCTTTTCTCCTTCTGTACTTAGATTGACACCTGTCGTCATCCATCTGAACATCAGCAACAGATTGGGATGTTGTATTCACTTGGGTGTCCCAGTGCTGTCCTGAGTTTCATTCACACGATGTTAAACAAAGAAGCTGAGATTTGTCTGATAAAGGTAGACATGACCTTCAAGGGAGACTGGGGAGAAGAGAGGAAAAAGGGATTTGTGTTTGTCTTTTAAAAATGACAGGATTCAGCTGGGATGAGTTTCCAGTTGATTAAAAACAAAAAGCAACCCCTCAACTCTTTAGAAAGGAATGACTGAAAATGATGCTGTCAACAACTACAGTACCATTGGGAGCTCTCAGAACACTATTCAAAGACCAAAACCACTAAGGTTCCAACACAGCATTAGAATAATGATGAAAGAATTCATTATGAGACAGTCGGTGACGGGTTGAGATAAACTGAAACTTAGCATCCCTATGTGTTAATAGGTATGTAGATTTCTGTCCATTCTGGCACAAGATGAGATCATTGGACTTGACCTCAGTGAGATTGCTGTCAACAGTCCTTAAGGTAAACAGTTGCAGCATTCACACTTATTTTGTATGCAGAACAGATAACACCAGCAGATAACACATACTTCACCTTCCTGTGCCTGTGATGAGGAGCAGACCCTATAGCGTATATGAAGTCTTTATATAGATAAGATGTGCAGGTTCAGTCAGATACACAGAAGTCCTGCAGCTCACCAAGAAGGGCCATAATTTTCCTTGAGGAAAGGTCAAGAACAGGTGTATGAACTGTAGAGCTGGGTGCAATAAAGCTTTACCCACATACAACAGTCAGTAAACAATATAACATTACCTCAAAGAACCCAGTTATCGATGACTTCTCATCTTGAGGCACTCAGCTTTGAGCATCTTTGACTGAACATTGAAATAACAGGGCTCAGGATCTCTTTGAATCAGACCAAAGTCATCCTGAACCAGCTGTGCTTACCTACAGCCTTTTAGACTATTGGCTCCCACTGCCATGCCTTGTCATGTTGCTGGTTTGTAGATAGATCCCCTAGTTAGTGCGGGTGCACTATATACCTGCATCACAAAAGATCTGAGTCCATTTTTAAATTATCACTTAAGCTGGGTCACACACAAATGAATTTTTATGCTCTACCAGTTTCCCAGAAACCTGAAGAGCTACACATCAGAAAGAAGTAATTATAATCCCTGGGATCCAAGCCAAATTCTCTTATTGAAAACAGATACTACGTATTATACTACAGATCCTTCAGTGTGACTGGCCTGTTTTCATAGCACTGGGCTTACAAAAGCTGAAAAGAAAGCAGAGAATGAAACTGCCCGATGACCTCTTCTGCTGACAGCCCCTGTTGCCCATCTCAACTCTGACAGAATGCAGCACATTCTTTTAAATATTTTATCCACTCAGTGAGCATGGGTGAAAGAAAGGACTAACAAGAAATGACAAGTGAAACAACTACATTTCCGGACCTGACAACACTCTATGTTTAATTCTACC
The DNA here is from genome assembly GCA_009867235.2 of Psittacus erithacus. NCBI lineage: Eukaryota > Metazoa > Chordata > Aves > Psittaciformes > Psittacidae > Psittacus > Psittacus erithacus. Next base: position 48,318 of record WYDI02000064.1, read on the forward strand.
AGGCTGTGGATAAGATATTAAGGTACGACTTTGACAAGAGATTAAATGAGTATAGCATTGGAATTATATTACACCCACCCTGATCTCAATGTTCATTTGGAAACAGGAGGGAGTAAAAGAGCACAGGGCAAAAACTCTGGTATTTCCTTACGCTGCGCTAAATGCTGTTTTGCTTCTGTGTGAAATTTTTCTTGTGAGAATGCATTCATTTCTTCACAGTGCCACTTGAACCAACCGTAAAGAAGCAGACTATAGTGACAACAGGAAAAGGTATCTAAGTTAAACAAGTTAAAGTGAAAAGTCCCAATATAATATTTCTAAGAATAGTTTTGTAGTCATTATCTGAAATACCTAAATGCAGTAGTGTGTGAATTATGGAAGACTAGTATCAAATTGTACCTATGTTAATAATTCACCTGCAATATTTTCCCAATTTATTATTTCTTTAGTCCTTTACCCTAGACAGAAGAATTTCCTTCCCCTCCCAGGAAAAAAACCATGGGTTAAACAAGTGTTAATGCTCCCATTTCCTGTCTTAAATGGGTTTGAGCTGCGTGCAGAACTGCAGAGGTGCAAATAACAGCAGGTAAAGCATCACTCCCAAGTGCCCGGATTGTCTCTCCTTCCAACCAACCCTTTCATAAAGGCACAGGGATTCTTGTGCTTTGCAGATAACCCCAATCTGAGATTCTTACAATAGAGTGCATTCCTTGAAATCAACTGTCTGTAAGAGGCCTCAGCGGTGTTCACTGTCAGTCTGACGCAGAATTATACCCTGTGGGAAACAGCCCTGGTATAAACATCCCTCTGGCGCAGACACCAGCCACAGCCTGTGCAGATACAGCATTTTACACCAAAAAAAAGAAAAAGGAACAAGGAAAAAAAAAAATGATTTCTGGACTGTGAAGTCAATTAATGCAACAAGGAAAAATTAAGAGGAGCTCCAGGCATACAGCGAGTGGCTGCTCTGAGTGCATCTGCACTGCACACGCAGTGACACATCCTGTGCTTTGTTTCTGATTCCAGCAATTCCAGCAATCTGATTCCCCCATCACAGTGCCCCACAGAGAGATGAGATTATGATCATAAATTGATGTTATTAAAAGCAAGTATGATGTGATCCAAAATTAAGACAATGCTTCCTCTGTGGTTATGCTGAGAATAAACCCCTGCTACCTTCAAAGAAGCCAGAAAGCTACCTAATGACCTGAGCAAGCTAATCATTAGCAACATTTCACCTAGGTCTTAAAATATTTTCATTGCAAACGACTCTCCCATTAGATGAATGCCCATTGCAGAAAGTAATTACCCTTTCTTTGAACTTGCATTTCAGAGATTTGAAACAACTAAGAAAAAATGACAGAGAAGAATAAGCACATACTTTTAATGACTCCCCCTCTCCCCCCTTCCTCTCCTGGTTCCACATCAGTAATAGAGTGAGGGGCAGGGGAACAGCTTGAATTTTCAGCAACAGAGTTCAAGGAGACTGCAAAAGATGTCATGACCAAGAGGTAGCTCTCACCAGCCATTTCTTTAAAATTGCTGCTCTGACATATCTGAATTGACAGGACCGTGTAAGTGAGCTGCCAGGGCAGTTGGGTCCTGGCTGGAAGCACAAAGCTCTGAGGGCACATGCCAAGACACAGGCACAGAACTGCTGGCTCGCTGTAAATGCACTCCCCATACAGAACAGCAGATAGCAAAGGCAGATTCTTACAATTCATTTAAAATATACACCCGAACTGAAGGCTGCATTTTCCACAAGGTTTACTTGCTATGTGTCCCAGCTCAGATGAGTGTGAAAGCTGACAGGAGATGAAGCAAGGGGATCTGGGCTGCAACTGACAAGTTCTTGGGCTCTCAGAAACAAACATCCACTTGCAACTGTGCTCACCAAATTATTTATCATTTTTCTGCATGTGTATCTGCTGAGACATGCAGGCTAAAATTAGGGTGCATACATGTATATGTGTAGATGTATGTAAACACACAGACATTTAAAAAGGAAAGGAAGAAAATGGAACCGTAAGTTAATAACAGTATCATAATTCTTTGTCTTAACTTCATTTTGTGATGTTCACCTTGGGTTTGACTCACAATAACCAGCCCATCTCACTGAAGAAGATGCTAATACCAGACAACAATACAAAACCATGCTATTAAAAAAAATCAAAGATTATTCTCTACACTAAGAAGTCAATATATCTCTTCTGTGACAGAAACTGTGTGTGTGTGCCTCTCTGTAGGATTTTTCTGGTGCTGGGAGAAAGTTATTACAGGGGATGAATCAAAAACAAAGCAACGTTTACCAGTGCTTTCCTTAAGGGCAGAGAAGAGAGAATAAAATTCGCCCTATCATTAAATATTTACATGGGGTTTTTTTGTAAATCACAGCAAAGAGACAGTAACAGACAGAAAAGACAGAAAAGGAAGATGATGCTCAAACCAAGACTGTGAAAATTATTTTCTTCAGTAAAGTTGAGGGGAGGGGAACAGAAACTCCATGCATCATCTGATTATGTTTTGGTCCATGCGTGCCAGTGAGCAGCACACCCTATGACCTGCCCGTCAGAAACTGTAGCTGACATCAGACATTCCCAAGGTACAGCACAATGCTTTCCAATCCAGCTTCCCACAGTCATAAACACCCCCTGAACCCCATGGTTACACCAATGCAGGCACTAAGGTGGGCATGGCCGTGGAGACAGACAAGCAAAGCTGAGTCCTGGGGCTCCCTGAGCACCTCCCATGAGAAACTCAGTGCCTCCAGCACAATGCAGTAAAAAAATCAATAACTGAGTGTAGCAGCCTGCCTCCTCCTCCTCCTCATGCCACTTAACCCAGCATGTCTCGTGTCATCCGCACACATCCATCCATGCTTTGTGACATGTGCACATCAAATTCCTTCCTTACCTATGTGAGCTGCATGGCCCTTCATGTGCTGGGGACAAGTGGCTCCAGCTCAACCCCAAAGGGAGACCGAGGCAGGGCAATGCTGGGCAGCCTCTCTAAACCCTTGGAAACACAAGCTTAGGGCCCCTGTGGTGCTCCTGAGCCACACCTCTGGGCACACCTGGGGAAAAGCTTATTGAACTACCTGTATCTTATGAATCCAACATTTATATTGCTACAATCATAAACAGTTTGGGTTTTTTTCAGTAGGGGTGAATTGATTTCCATGTGTTTAAAGCTAAGCACAGGTATCAGTGAGTGCAGGATCACAGCATTAATTCAGAATTAAACCCCTTTGGATTTTAAGCAGCATCAGCTTTCACTACGAGTATTGCTACCACCTCTACTAATTGCACCCAGTGGAATTTTCTGAAAGTACAGCTTTATTTTGAAGGGGAGAAAAACATATTACATAGACTTTGTAGAGGTCTGAATTTAAAAACCCCCGCACAGTTTCACTTAAAAAACTCCACAAGTTTTTCTACTCAGCCACTTCCAAAGGTTTTTTGTTCACTTTAAATCCTGCTCAGAGCTGCTATTTTCAGGGAAAAAGCTGCATATACCTGATGTAATTCAGATATTGCACTGCAAAAGGTGTCTTTAAAGCGCAGATTTGGTCAAGGAACATGCAGCGGAGATTTGATGAGGAGCTTTTTACTTAAGCAGTAGCCTTTGTATTGTATACAAGGAGGAGGAAATAGCTGTTCAGGCAGAAAAACAGTGATCTATTATTCCAGAGAAATAAAACTCTGAATATGACAAAGCTGATCAGCCGCACAAAAAGCACAGTGGATCACTGACATCTCTCGTCTGCTAGGCAACACATACTGAACACTACCAGCTCACAACTGGTTGCAGTTTGCACGCTATGATGGATATCCACTTTCTCTCGTCCCTTAAGTCTGCTTTCCAATCCTGTCCTGAGATGACAGCACTTGGTAAGGGACAACCAGAAATGAAAATCAAGGCCACCATACAGATTTGAGAACCTTTAGTAAAGGCTGAGTATTTTCCAAGACTTGCACTTAATTAGAGTTGGAGTGTGTCTCCAGAAAGGTGCGTGTGTTCCCTCCTCTCTATTATCTGCCACATTACATTTCTGACCAACATAATGCAGCAAACCTTGGGAGCGATTTGCAGAATACATTAACATAGTTTAACACAGTGTGTATAAGATTTACATGCTAGTGCTGTTAAGGGAAGGTGATAGGTCAGAATACAGAGCCTTGGGGGACATGGTTTAGCGTGAGGTGTCCCTGCCCGTGGCAGGGGGGTTGGAAGCAGATGATCTTAAGGTCCTTTCCAGCCCTGACTATTCTGTGATTCTAAGATTAAAAAAAGTTGATTAATTTCTATAGCACTGTTTCAAAAGGATACATTGGAACAGAAAACTTGACTCATTCCTTCCGAGTATCTTAATTATGCAAAATGAAAGGTACAACGCTGAAGCTGTGATCTTCCCTGCACGACCAGGCATTACTTGCACAAAGCTGGTGGAACAATCAGTGATTTTTGTACTGGGGGGTACTTTTCAGCTCTCATCCTACACACTCTTGCTGGGTTCTCCAACTCAGCTGTCTCATCCAGTACCTCTCATCTTCCTCTGTTCAGTAAGGATGGAATTACATATACAAATTTTTTTTCTTGGGTTGGCACGCAAGGAGAGGCACAGTGGTTTTTACTTGAACATGTCAAGGCTGAACACATCCAAATATCCGTACAGGACGAGGCACTGTAGGAGGCTCTCAGTCCCAGTGAGGTAGATGGGATTTTGTTCAACCGTCACTTCCAGTGGGGCCTAGCAAGATCACAGAATCATTAGGGTTGTAACCTGCATAACCTGGAGCAGGCTGCACAGGCATGTGTCCAGGTGGGTTTTGAATGTCTCCAGAGAGGGAGACTCTGTAACCCCCCTGAGCAGCCTGTTCTGTCTCTCTGCCATCCTCAAGATAAAGAAGTTCTTCCTCATGTTGAGGTGACACTTCTCATGTTTCAGTTTGTGGCCACTGCTCCTCATCCTGTCACTGGGCACCACTGAAAAGAGTCTAGCACCATCTTCCTAAGACCCAGCTTTGAGATATTTATATGCATTAATGAGATCCCCTCTCAGTCTTTAGGCCAAACAGGCCCAGCTCCCATAATCCCTCCCCAGAGGAGAGATGCTTCAGCCCCCTGATCATCCCTGTGGCCTTCCACTGGACCCTCTCCAGTAGCTTCTTGTCTTTCTTGCACTGAGAGGCCCAGAACTGGACACCGTGCTCCAGACGTGGCCTCACCAGAGTCAAGCAGAGGGGGAGGATCTTCAGCCGTGACCTCCTGGCCACTCTTCCTGATGCACTCCAGGATACCACTGGCCTTCCTGGCCACAAGGCCATGCTGCCAAGCTCACAGTCAACTTAGTCATTGGTTGCTTGGGGAGGGGACAGTACTGCCACAGCCCCAGTCCTGGCCGAGATCTCCTGGCTTTGCCACAGGAAGCACTAACTCATAAAGGTAAAACACCAGTTTGGCCTGAACCTCAGCCTCTCTCAGCTGCATGCGCGTAGCTCTGAATAAAGCACCAGTCAGTCACCTCTCAGCATCCATCACAGTGTTGCTGCCGTTTCCCAGCAGGTTACTTCTTTCTCGTGGAACTAATTGACCTCTGACCTGTTTATTGCTTTACTGCCACCAATTCAGCACCAGTATATTCATCAACATCTGGTGGTCGGAAAATTGTATTTTACATTATTAGCTCTCAAATGGGTAGCTAATGCTGCTTAATGGTGCAGTTATGTGCTATTATGGATTCATTTTTTCTCATTTTGCAAATGAATGGAGAATCTTCATCAAATAAATACTTGCCAGTTGGCTTAATATCGAAATCGCTAATTAAAAACACAACAAATGCTCAATATATGGAGGGCTGAATGGTTGTGGCATGTGAGTTTTAAAGAAGTAGTATTCCTACCACACAGTACTTCCACAGAGGCCAAATTGGCAATCAAGTGATCAGCGTGAGGAAGGTTGAGCTGTATTTAAATATTGTCTCAGTAAAATGCTCCTGATTTATTTCTCTGGTGCCAGAGCCACAATATGGGCATAGCTAAAATTGGCTTCCACAAAAGACATGGAAAAAGAAAAACATGGAAATAAACAATCCTGAACTCAGTCCTAAAAGAATCTGTTTCCCTCCACTGACTAGCACAATTGCATTTTACAATGGGAACGTGCATAGACAGCGTGACCTGGCCTGCAGAATTCATGAAACATCCTGCATAAACATGTGAATTTGGAGGAAACACATTTCAAGCTGACAAAGCGCAGCACTGAACTGAGAGCAAGGTACACTCCAGCATGTGTGCCCAGGGCTCAGTGCCTGGCTCAGCTCTGAGACAGTTCAAAGTCAAGGCACTTAAATGAATTCCCAATTCTAAGGGCCTAATAGTTTGTGTAGTTTAAAAGCTTTTTCTTTTTTTACTACATGCAAACACATGCGTGTATCTGTTACTGCTCAATTATTCGGTTACACATGATTACCTGGTGGTGCCTGCTGGTAGTATTCAATGCACAGAAACACTTCAGTTTTCCTTACACTAAAACTCATTCCTCATTTCATGATCATACAAAGGATCTTATGGAGGCATCTTTATAAAATAACTACTGACTTTAAGAATGCAGATGTATGAGTACATTTGGTTTGCAGGACTGGAAATTGCTGCCAGTCTGATATCCCATGTGCTTGCAAGTAACTGAACTGAAACAAATAACAAGCACTCACAAGTCTAAATTCACACAGAAATTCAAGTGCTTTTTTTGCCACAGTACAAATATAAATGTGAATGAAACCTAACCTGCATTTCCTGCATGCTCATTCTACGAAAGGGTGCTGAGAGACTGCTGAGAACATTTCTGACTCCTACAGGTGATATCTAATAAGAAGCTATACTTTAGATTTAAGAAGCCTTCAGCATTTAGGGTAGTTCACCCATGTCACCTTCTCACTACAATCCACATGCATCTTGAGGCAAAGTAATAAAGGCATAAACACATACAAATTATTGTAATAGTGCTATTAAAATGTGAAGAACCCTGTTTTCCCCAAACCATATAATTCCTGTCATTTCAAATTCTAATCTAAAGCTACTGAAGCACACAGATGTGCCAGCTCTAACGTATCTATTGGCTTTATGGACCATTAAAGAGCACAAATGGCACTATGAATTATCTCTGAAAACGTCGATACATTTCTAATACCATAGGCACAATCCTCCTAATCTCTGGATGCACAATCCCTGAGCCTAGGTCCAGCTCAGCTCCTGAACACCCTTTTTTCCCATCTCACTTAGCGGATGCGAGTAGCTGGCAGCAGGCACAGCCCACAGACCCCTGGATGCTACTCCAACTTTACTACTGTGGTTTCAGAAAACTATCAAGGGTGTTGAAAGCACGGGCTTAGCACTCCTCTAGCAGAAGAAAAGTATATCATAAAAAGTAAACACCAAAGCCCAGGAAGCCATTACAAAAATGTTTCTACATGTATTTAGAGCTCTCATGCACTCTTGAGAGAAGAAAATAAACTGAAGAAAATAGAAGAAGAGTAATGAGAAAAGCTGTGTCGGGCAGATACACGTGGATTTGCTCTGGCACTGTTTGTGGATCCACTGGCACACATATGATAAGAGTGCAGAAGAATCAGCGCTTCACTAATACACATTATTTTAGCCTAGTGTAGAAGAATCATGAACTTGTCATTTTTAAGTAGTCAGAATAAAACTAAGATGTATGCCACGTTTAACCTTTGTATCCTGATGCTCAGGCACAGCAATATTTGTTACGGCCTATGATTAACACCTCGAGTTCCAAAATCCTCTATGCAATAATACACTTACCTATTGAGTAAAGGGATTTTTTCCACCCTTATTTTTACTTTTGGTACTAAACTTGCTAATACCACCTCAGTTTTCTATTCATCTGTTTTATACACAGCTTTATTGTGGCCAGGAGAACCACATTTGGAGAGCTAAGAAAAAATAACTAAACGTGGCTTTCATTTCAGGGGACATCTCTGCTTCAGTACAGGCAATAAGGGTTTGTAACTGCGAAACCTTCAACTTCCACAGTAACTTGTCAAAGAAGGAACTAGTCAGATAAGTAATGTTGATGATTCTGCACTGCCAACACATTCAGACCGAATTACATCTACGTTAAGATCTCTTCTACCTGTCTGACAATATAAAATGACATGAACATTCTCCACTCATGGGCTTTGTGTCTCATTATCTCCTTTCATGGAAACGACTGAACCACATTAGCCAGCCTCATGAGCTCTCCCCATGCTGTTCTGAAAGACGTGCTATAGCAGAGTACTCCAGCCCGTCTTTTCTGAGATTTATACGAGGCATCAGTCTGAAAAGAATCTTAATTTGTGCCTCTCTGCATGCACATTAAGATCCTTTCTTCACAAGGAAAAGTAAAGCTAACTGCGCTATTCACAGCTTGTCACACAAAACTGAATTAGCAACGATGGATGGAAACTAGAACAGGGTTTCCCCTCTTTGGAGCAGAGAGTGATCTCACCAAGGAAAGGTCCTGGACTACGTGATTTTAAGTTACGATTTAATATGTCCTTAATTCCACTACAGCTTCAAATCTCCTGCAGCAGACACCCTCAAATTGCTTTTTAATATCTGATGCAAAGTACATTTCACTCTAAACCTCTATCAGATTTTCCCAACTCTGACGCAAACCAAGGTGAATCAGCTCAAATTTGCTGAAGGGCAGATGCAGATTGATTTACAATTAAAGGGCAGCTTCTCTTGAATTTTGTGATGGTTCAGAAATACCTGACTGCAATTTTTTCCCTGAGTTTGGAATCTGTAATACCATCTCATATGATGGTTTTGTTGTAAGCTTTCTGAGGAACAGCTCAAACTGTAAAGGGAATCTCTATACAGCCTCTTTTCCAGTGGAAAACAAGAGGGGAAAAGGAAAGAAAAAAGCAGTATGTATTGAAACACACAACACTTTATCCAGGAAAGAGCTTTTCTCTATGGATATATAAAATACACTCTCTCACAACAAGCCTGTAGCTTATTTATCGTTCTCAGGTGGCTACTGAAAACTCCTTAAATGTTGTTTGATGGAATATTGATTCTTCTCTGCCTTACTGGTGTAAACTGAATATATCTAAGAGCAGAATATATTGGTAATAAAAAAGGTTCTCTTTTTTGAGATCTATCAAAATAAAATATACTTGGGAGGCTTTGAAGTTAAACGTAAAAAAAATCTTTGGGAAATTGCCTTTCATTTCTGAGAGCACAATTGAAATTCAGTCTGAGGGTTTGCCTGAGACACCTCAGGTGCTCTCTCTGTTCCAAATTCAGTTGATTAATGTTGCCTTAAAAGATTTGCTGAAGAATCAGGCAGATGTAATTAGAGGAGAGCTAGCTAATACTATGCATAGATCATCAAAGGATAACTATGCACAAAGGTGATAACAATCTCAATACAATTGTAATAATCTCTGCAGATTAAAAAAAAATAATAAATTACAATCATAATAAGAAGAAAGTAATGCGAGCTTGTGTGAGTATATGATCCAGGTCCCCCTGCCCTGGTGCATTTGCTGGGAGGGAACCCTGCTCGAGTCAGTAGAGCCATCCTGCACAAGGAGCTGCGGAAAACATGGCAGAGACTTAAGGGAAACAGTCCAGGTCCAAGTCGGCCACAAAACCTTGCAGAAATATTTCCCTAATGGTTCTGGTCTGACACCTCTTGAAGCAGGGATTTTGTCTGGACCCCTGTGGGTTAAGGGGAAGCAAGATGACCCCAGGGCTGCTGGATAAGCAGAAACGATCCCAGCATCCCCAGAGGAACTGCCTATGGGTCTGGCTGGAGTGGACTTGAACAACTGGCATAGGTGTCCAGAGCACACAGGGTATTGCCTAAAACTGCATGGAGAAACCCTGCATGAAGGTTTTGCATTGGGCACAAGTCTGAGTTTTGACTACTGAAATTCTTATGGCAGGAGGTGATTCAGCTTAATCACAGGTCTTTGAAGAAAATACTAACTTTTGGAGGCACCACTGCACTCACTGGGCTGGAAATGGCTATGTAAACACCAGAATGAATCAGGGCCAAGATGACTACTTTTGTATTGAAATGCAAATTATGTAAAAGGTCTTTTTTTGTTTAAATCTGCCAAAATCCACCTTCTTCTCTTTAAACACAAAACACCTTTTAATGCAGTTACAGACAGGCCATCATGTCCCCTCTGAGGCTGGTAATTTATGTTAAATAAATGGTCAGAAAAGCAGAGGCCTATAAGGCCACAGCTAGAAATACAATAAATATTTTTCCAACACAAAGACGAAAACAGCACTTTGATGGGACACAAATGGCCTCGTTAGTGCATGGGCACACCTCCAGATTGTATGATTTTTTTTTCCCACTATGAAAAGTGGAGAAGAGGTACAGAAAATAAATAAGGTTCACAAAAGCAGTATCACAATATTGTAATAATTACCAATATGTTGTTATTCAAGTAGATTGAAAGCCAAAGTGAACTGAAGGCTGCTCAGCATTACAGTGCTTACTACATGGGACACCACATTGTTTGTGTTCCCTTATGCTTCATTTACTGCATTGGAAAAGCAACACAGGACCAGTTTCTACAGATAGTTGTATGCCTACTGCCATTTTCAAGCAGTAGGTGTTAGCATTGCCTAATCTTACTGCACTAATTCCTATAGTCAATAATGAGAGATAGATACTTCCAAAAGGTGACTGCCACATCTGCCTTAGGACAGGAGGGATCTTCTTTTCTGGAAGAGTGTTTCTTACAACAAACAGTTCTGCTGAGCAACCCAGGCTGGACACCAACATTTCAGACAGCAACAGACAAATCTCAGCCCAACTGTGAACCAGCATCACATGCCTTAGAAGATCAGTGTAAGGACAAATAGCTCAAATACCACCAGCTCAGTTGTATGTAAAGAGATTATAGGGTAGGTATTTGTAATAGGTGGAAGACATTGCAGTACTGAATGCTAAATGTCACATCTACCATTTGCAATGAATGGGCTCATTCAGGCTTGGTAATGTTAGAAAGGTTTGCAGTCAGGTTATCAATACAGACACCAGTAAGTCAGTAAATGGACTTGCATATCATAGTGACACAGCCTCACAGCAAACTCCTTTATCTGGATGCATGCCAGCGCCAGTACCAGACCTCGTCTGCTCAAATGCAATGTCCCTTTTCCTCTTGTACTGGGGAATTTGAACTCTAACAAGGAAATACAACTCTGACCTTTCAGTCAGACAAGGACTGCTCTTGCTAAGAGAGCCCAGACAGATTCATACACTGACATTACCTTCAACGGCAGAGCAGTAAGCTCTTCCATACGCATTTTGCACAGATCCAAGAACTCCAGGAGAAAGGTTTTGTTCATTTGTTTTCACATCACTGACCTTTGCACTGACAACTCCAAACCCCCCCGAGTTACCCATCCCTGCAGTCATGGCTGGAAAAAGGCTAACATATTTTCATACAAAAGACCATCACGTGTGAGTGGCAGCGTGCTTTCCCGTCTCCATTTGAACTGAAGAGTGTGCGTCTAATTGAGATGTCTGACAGAAAGGAAGTCAGTGGGAGTAAAAGCCACTCCTTTCCCACTGTAGCAGGGCTCATTTTCACTGCAGCCAGGCTCATTTTCACTGCAGCCTTCCAGATTTCTTCAGGATTTAGTTCCACACATATTTAGGGATGGAATAAAACTGTAAAAGCTTAAGGAAAAGATCCAAGAGCACTCAGCATTCCATTCACTCTGAGGACCTTCTTGCAATTTATGCAGATCTTGGAGCAGGCTGGAAGCTAGGGTCACACCATCACCAAACCGTGATTTTCCTCCCCTCTTCTCAATCTTGAAACTAATTCATCTATCTAGAACAGAACAGCTATAGGCAGGTAGTGAGTTACTGTCCAAATAGTACAGCTCAGTGGGTTGGCTGCTCTGTAGGGAAAGAGGGACCACCTCAAATAGGCGGTGAGCTTAAACATCAGCTCTGTGTGCCACCATCCCTGCTGATTTAGCTCTAAAGAAAATAAGGCCAGGTTAACAGGAAGAGGCAATAACTTTCATTAGCTTGATATACAGAAGCAGGCAAGCCTGCAAACACACTACAGGCTCCAGCTATAGCACTTAGGCCTAATAAAAGATGGCATCTCCGCCCACAAACTCTAGTTTTCCTCTGTCTCTTAGACCATCACTGCCACCAAAGCCCTATTACTATTGCAACATCACAAGAAAACAGCAGTAATCTGGGTTGGCTCACTGGAGAAAAATTGCTTCCCCCTTCCTCCCCCAGTAGGCATGACCAGCCCAGGATAAACAACAGGTATAGTCTTCAGCAGGAGGGAGGGAGGAAGCAAGGAGGCAGAGATGATCACATAGAGGTAGCCTCAAGGCAGGCAACAGCTCAAGCGTGGGCTAAGCAGGAGGTGCAGTTGCAGTTTCACTGCAGAACATGACCTGAGTTTGGGTTACAAAGATACTTCAGTATCCAAGAGTACAGCTGGCTGCCTCGTTTGAGTTTCAAAAGAAAATAAGTGGATTAGGGGTTAGATTTTTTACGGGATTTAATTTCCTAAAGGGACAGAGAAGTACCCAGTGGGAGAGTATTACAGCTCAATTAGGATTATAACAGAGAGTTTGTATTTGTTTTTCATATGCACATAATTCATAAGTGGTAGAACGGATTTTGTACAAACAATCAAATTATAGCAAACCTAAAAAAACCCCAAAACTTGGTTTCTTCTGATAGAAATCAACTGTATGAAACACTTCAGGCCAAATAAAATTTCAGAATGTTATCAGTACCCAAAAGAAACGTGGATCCAGGAAGAAGTTCTGCTGCAATGATTACCCCAACTGCTGGGTTTTTTCTATTGAACTATTGGTATTTCACTGGAGGCATTTACCCTGAAACCCTAAAATTGCCAAAATAATGACAATTAACTTTTTTTTTTCCTTCTTGTTATAAATATCTCCAAGAAACCTCAACTTCTGCTCCTGCTTCACCCTCCTTACTGATGAACTTACTGTGTTCTTCCACAGTAAAGACCGCCTGTCTTGGTTTTCCAGTCTTTGTTACACTCTGAAAAAAACTTTAGGGAAATCTAATGTCCCAAATATTACCTCAATGAATTTGGAAGGAAGAAATAACATGTGTAATCCTGCCCTTTCCCCTGAAATCCTGAGTCTTCCATATTTCTGAACAGCTGCCAAAAGTGAATTCTACAGATGAAATTACTTTCTTCTTTGGCTTTTTCTACATTTTCTACAAAACCATCCACGATAGGAAAAGGCAACATTTACCAAAACTGGTTCCTGTGCCAAAAGCTTTAACTTTAATAACAGACTGAGACAAGTCTCCTCAGAACCAGGTTTTAAGAGCTCTCACAGCTTCCTGGTGCTTCCATCTAAAGCAGAACTGTCACAATCTAACCCTTTATTTCCTAATGAAATACAGATTAATTGGAAACTAGCCAGGTAACAGAAGCCTGAGCCAGGACTTTGCCCCATGGTTATTTAAAAACTAGGTCTAGTTAAAAACATTCATTACACTGGTTTTGAATGTATGTTTCTTAAATGCGCTAAAGCAATAGTATAACTTTTGAAAGAATACCATTTACGCTGTGGAATGGTGCAAAATTCCTCCCCTGAGGTAGATATGTTATCTCATTGAATTTAAAAACAATAAACAGAAAGTTAAACATAAAAGAAAGGAGAGAAAGGGGGAAGAAATAGGTGGAAAGGCATTGAAGCTGTAGGAGCTCTGACAAATCATCTTGGCAGATAGTCCCAGCGGTGATGAGAAATTGTTCTGTGCATTTATTTTTTTACAAGCCAGAACAAAATATGGACTTGAGGCAAAGTTGTAGAATATTGTTAAATTAGTGGGCTTCTTTTATTAATGCCCACAAGCATGCAGTGATGAAAAAGGATTATTCTAATACACAACCAGCGTGGGAAAACACAATAATACATGTCCCTGTCCTGCAGCCTGTTACATGTACTTTACACTGTGAGTAATGACTTGACAATATCATACAGGTACTCATTCTGTACTTGGAATTACATACATTAGCTTTATTTCCTTTAATGGATAAGTTTAGTGACCTAGATTTACAATACATTACATCAAATCCAACAGACTACTCCCCATATTTTGGTCTTGGAATGAAGCATTCAGCTCTGTGTGCCTTCTATCTTGCAATCTTATGAATTAGATGAGTGACTTGGTGTCAATTAAATACGTAAAATATACTTTACCAAGGCATATTCCTTAACAGAAACTGAACCTCACTGTCATTCATTCCCCAAGCTGTATTTGAAGCCAGCAGAAGAAACCTAATGCACACAATTCTTCTGATAAGAAGAGTGAAAATTAGAAACATGGAATTTTACTCAGACAGCTTCAAGTATCGCTGGAAACAGGTAACTAAAGCCACGCAAACCTTGCATGCTTCAGTTCACAGCGAGTTCGTAAACTCAGTTTTGTTTTGCTGCTCTCAGGGCTTGGACTCTTGCCTGAAGAGTCGAGTTAGATTAATTTAAATCAGTGAATTAAAAATTCCCATGTAAGACAAGGAGAGGCTGTTGTGACGTGATGCAGGATGGAGCAGATGTGAACAACAGCCCAGGTTTAACTGAAAGATGCAGGTGTGCATGTCAAGTCACCTTCAAGACAGATTTTCTACCCACCTGTCATGGTTTAAGGCCTGCCACACAGCCCACTCACTCATCCCCCCCCCCTTCCTCCCTCAGCTTCCTAAGGAATGGGGAGGAGAATAAAGAAGAATACAACTCCCACAGGTTGACATAAGAACAGTCTATTAACTATGGTATAACACAAATCACTGCTGCTACCACCAATAATAATAATGATAAAAGAAATAACAAGAGAAGAGAATACAACGGCTCACCAC
>WYDI02000065.1:0-18104 GCA_009867235.2 Psittacus erithacus
TTCTTTACTGTAAGGGTGATGAGGCACTGGAATGTGCTGCCCGGGGATGTTGTGAATGTTCCATCCCTGGTGGTGTTCAAGGCCAGGCTGGACAGAGCCTTGGGTGACATGGTTTAGTGTGAGGAACCTCCGCCTATGGCAGAGGGCTTGGAACTAGGTGATCTTAAGGTCCTTGCAAACCATTATTTATGGTTCTATGATTCTAATTATGAATACATTATAATTGCATGCATAAACATATTCATATATTAAACATGATTATAGGTAATGAAAATTAATCATATTAATTAATCACCTGTAAACTTAAAATAAGCTATATACGAAATATCTCAAAAGAGTGGGGTTTCCCGGGAGTACTGGTCAAATTCTGGCCTCATTGCTATTATAAAGAATAACTTCATAATAGAAAGTTGTGACAATTCTAACTTTATTAGCAATATTTAAGCTCTAAAAAAATATTGATTAGCTTCACCTTGTGACTTTGCTATCAGAATCAGTTTTACTTTATAGTAAAATAGCAGACATGCTGTCATGTGCCATGTCTCTCAAAATTTTGCAAGAAAATATGAGTAAAGTCATGATTGAAGATCACAAGCTCATTACTGCACTCTGTTAGGTCTTGATAGAAATTGTTTTAGCAATGTAAGTTGAAAATTAAAACAAACAGCCATGAAAGACTTTTTGCGTGGAACTATGCCTGTGATATGTTTTTAGAAATGCCAAATGTACGAAGATGCCATAAAGTGTTATCTTTGTCTTCCTAACCCTCTTTAATCCATACGGAAGCTCAGCTTTTTACCTTATATTTGGAAAGTCTTCCCTACCTTCCACACTAAGTGTGTTTATTGGAATCATTAGCACAAAACCGTGTGTTAAGTACCTTGTTTGGAGTAGGATCTTTGGGGTTTTTTTTCAGACTTTGAAGATGGCAATTGTTTTGAGGGTGATTTTTTGGTTTTAACTATAATACCTGAATTGTTGGAACTCCATAGGGAAGAAGTACAATGACATCTGTCTCTACTGATTGTTTCTCAATTTGGCTTCTTGCTTTATGTTTGCAAATCAAACGATGCATTATCCCTATTTTTAGAGCAGTGTACCTCTGTTTCAGCAATTTTAAACATCAACTCTTTGAACCAAGTGTAGTCTTTTTGTTTGTTTGCATATCACTAGACCAATTGAGTGTCAGTGGAAATGGCTACATGCAGCCCTGTTGTAATAAATGCCACTTTCAACTTTGTATAGTTAAAATAGATTCTGCAACCAGGCAATTCATAGAGTAGTATACATAAGTGTTTAAATTCAACTTCTGCTTTTTCTAAGATTTTTCAAGCAGTGAAAGAATTTTCTGTTTTCCGCAATATTCTGGGTTTGGACACTTTCCAAGTACCAAATGCTATTATGTTTTTAATGGAGTGATTATGTTTTTCAAAAAAGGCAACATTTCAGCCCTTTGGCAACTCTGTCTGTTGTTAAAACTGAGCAACTTTTGTATAAATGGCAAAATTAGTGCCTCAATTTGCCTTCCTTACAGATTTTCTTTTCAGTAACCACTTGTAGATCACAAGTTCATGTAGAGGTTTTGGAAGAAATAGTAGTGGTACCTTCTGGTTAAAATATTTCAAACATAAGGCAAAGAGAAGTGTCTGTGAAATTATTTTGTTATTTACTATTTCTGGGAGGAATTTAACTTCATTCCCTACAGTGACATATGTCTGGGATGGTACATATTACCCCATAGCCGCACAGGTTTGTGAGAGTAGGATGCTGCTATTTCAATAATTACGTCTACCTAACTAGGTTTCAATTTGAGTCTCATGGCTCTGGGGATCCAAACCTTGTTTTATGTTCGGGAAGCACAGTAATGTTTAACTTGTCTGGAGTGTTATTCTTAGAAAAACATGTGTTGACATTATTATTTACAGAATTAAATTGAAATCAGAGCTGAAGGACCAAAGAGAACAGAATCCAAGTCAGAAATTGAGACCCGACATTTCCAAAGAGAAAACAGCACAGAGAAGGCAGGAAAAGGACTAAGATGAAGTGTAATGCTTAAAAGTTTTCTGTTCAGAGGAAGAAAATAACAAGAGAAGTTAGCTATGTAGACACATATTTTGTGTTAATGTGTTGTTTATTATGGGTATGTTGGCATTACAATGCCAAACCAAAACAAATAAAATCAAACATCAAATTCATGTAACGCCTATGGAAGTAATAGGAAAAAAAAGATCATAATTCCCATATGTAGGTCTGGACTTCATTGGTTATTTATTCAGCAAAATAAAATACCCTTATAGACACTACATATGTGATACAAGACAGCTACCATGCACTGGAGAAAAGTGACGCAGACAACTGGAAAAGGTTACATTTTCTCCTGGAAAAGGGAAAATATTTTCCACAGCAAAATACTCTTATCTTTGACTTTCTTTAGACCAGCTGTAAAAGAAGACTTGGGAATTAACTAATAAAACTGTTATTTTTACCTTTAAGGTCTATTTTAAGTGTATTAACCATGATAAAAATAAAAATATTTGTGTGATTGTATATTAGTTTGTCATACAGCAACCTGAGTTCATCTTTCCGCCTTTCTAGGCACAATGACAAAATGTGTTGCTTAGTCCCAAAGGGACTAACAACCTTTCCATTCTGAACATCTTCATCAGCAGGACAGGTACTCTTTCAATCATACTAACTGCTCTGCATTTAAGTTAATCCCTGTTTCCAGTCTCTTCTTACACTGAAGGATAGATTTCTTCTGTTTCAGATCTAAAGCCCTTGCTTGCACAAAAACCTTTCCCCCTCCCCATCAGTTAATTAGTTAAAACATTATTTTGTCTGAATTTAACCTGCATGGATTTACTTGATCTAACTTGGGATCAGAAGCCCAAAAACTCTGTTAGTACGATGGTTCCTTTTGACTAATTTCATCTTGCAAAGAGGAGCAGCATGAAGAACTTACTTTGCCAGTGTAAGCCACTTTGTCTGTTCTTTAGGAATACTTCTGCATTTCTCTTAATGACTTGTTTAAATAGTTTGAATGTGCTTAAACTCAACAGGCCTATGCTTACTTAAGGATTTGAATTAGAACCCTTACTTTCATGGTTTTCCTGACACTGGTCTAAAATGCTATTAAAGTTATGAAGTTAAATTGTTAAATTGAATTAAAATATTATTAACTTAAACCACTACACACTTTGTAGACAAAAACTCCCAGAAAGAAGCAGTAAGGAGAAGGTAAATCTCAAAATTTATGAAGTGTGCAGAAAAGAATAACAGAGGCTAAAAATTGTGGCAAAAAGTAAAATAAGGTGGTCCAAGAGAGAGTACAACACAAGTAAAGATAAATTAATGCAAAGTACCTGTCTTGGGGTACCGTTTCAGCAGTGTCTACTTATAGGTACCACTGCGTAACATTTAACAAGAGTGTGAATCTTCATTCTTCTCATCCCTTAGAATATTCCCTTTAAAATATATTGAAAATGTATTTACTTACAATGATACTTTATGAACCTAAACTCAAACCAACAGTAATGAGCAATTGGCTTCACTAAATCCATTTCTATGTAAATTACCATATGTAGAAAGATGTAACGTAGTTAATGAACCTTGCTAATATTCTTGTTAGGAATGCCTGACTTAGACCCTGATTTCCTCTTTAAGTTTTGGTAATGATCATGCCTCCATAGATTAATGTATTTATTGTTTCCCTTCATGATACTGTAATTATAATATTCTCAGTCTTCTTTATTATTATTTTTTTGGTTTTGCTTTTAAACATTTAGTAAAACTAGCTTGCAGAAATAAGGAAATCTAAAGTTTATGATTTCCTGTCTCCAAATCTAGATGGTTTTGTGGAACCAGTAAGAGCAATGATGGTCTCCTGACAGAGAAAATTCTAAGCGTCTCTATGATTAATTAAGGAAAAAAAGAATCTATTGTTCACCTTAAGAAGAAACTATGTAGGCCTTTTCCTTTCAAAACAAGCTTAGGTAAAATTAGAAATTAATTGTTGTGAAAACTAAGAAATTAAGGAAGAATAGAAAAATTGAATACATAGGAATCACATGAAACTAACTATGCCCATGTCGCAGTTGTGATCAGACTTAACTGTTCCTGAGTCAGTGTCCTAATACTCTCAGGTAATATTGTGCGGTCCTGTTTTATTCTCTAAGTTTTACGATTGGCCCAAAGCAAAAATATAGGGAAATTGGTTTTCAGCTCTGTTTCTCCATATACAAATGGATAAATACTAAGGATCTCTTTTATTATGCTTTTTGAGATATACAAATGTGCTGCACTATACAGAACCTACTATTGTATGCTGAAATGTTCACACATTTGTAAGGATCCAATAAGGCATGAGTTGACCAGGAAGCTTCAGCTGCCTACATGTGTTCCCCCTTACCGCTCCAGCTCTGAACTTGTTTTGCAAGCAGCTGCAAACTAACATGTATGTATAGACCTTTAAGCTGCCTTTGTAACTATAGTCTGAGCATTTGTTTGTTTATAGATAAATGTATTTATAATACATATGGTAAGTGAGTTTATAAATACTAATAACAGCTATTCTAAAAATACACAAATTTCAGGTTCAGATTAGGGCTTGGAAGGGGGAGACGTTGAAATAGCTTGTTAAGAAGTTTTTGGTTGCTTTTCTTGATAGACTGCTTAGCAGTTCTTGAACATAGATAACTCATGTCACTGGATATTTGTGCTTTCTCAGATCTTGTTCTCAGTAACCAGAGTCTCCAGGTCAGATACCATGGGACAGTTACAACAGGTATGGTAATTCACATTCTTTTTCTCCACTGGAGTTTACAGCTCCTTTTATTTTAAGCAAATTCATAAAGAAAAGAAGGAATTGCAATGCTGTGGGAAACTCCATATGAATCTTAGTGTGGCTACCAGCCAGGTGCGCAGAAGGGAGGAGATGAGCAGATTTACAAGTTTTGCATTTTCCAGGTCTGCAGCCCAGCAGACACCTCTGATGTTTCAAAACAACCAAACTGACATTTAGTTTCTTTGGAAGACTTCAAAACAAGTGTGGATTGAATAATTATTTGGCAGAATATAACATTCTTCCCTGTCCTCAGTCCTCCTGTCTGTAAATGTACCCCTCTGGGAGGAGAATAAACAGAACCAATAGGTCTGTGGCTCAAAAATCTAAATTTTCCTACAAAAAGATCAGTGAGAGTCTTGAACAACGTCTGTGTCTTGAGGCATCTGTGGGTACAATAAACTGAACTACTTGCTGCAGGGCAGAGGAAAAGAGCATAGAGGTGTGGGTAGCTCTGAAGTAATACAAATTCATGTGTTCTAGTGGATTTTTCTTCCAGGATGCCGTTTATTCCTGCAGGTAGCTGTGGCTAGCTTTGCTGATTTTTATTCAAAGAACCCCTAAACCAGCTAAATTGCACCTGCCAGAAAATGTGCTTTCTCTCCTTTCTATCCCCACCCAAAGAGTGGAGCTTATCTTTGAATTCAGCAGCCTTTTTGTCGTCTGTTCATTTAGCTGAGTATTTTGTAACTGAGGTTAATTGAGGACATGGTCTATGGTTGACTCCAGAGCTGCTTTAGTAAGATTATGTTTATTAAACCAAACTGTTTGTCCCCATAATTGACTATGAGAATGTTGTCTGTGGTATTAGAAATGGATTAAGATACGCTTAGTCAATTAAAACATTTTGTATAACAATTTATATCTGTGGAGAATAGTACTGCTGGTTTTTACATGTGTCTTGTTTCACTGCTTCTAGTGCATGTCAGGGGGCAGCAGTTTCTGGACCTCATGTGTTCACAGGGATTCATTGTCCTGTGCTAATCATTTCACCTGTCAACTGTATGTAGCGGCATGGCAGTGTATCAGTGGTAGAAATCCACAGTGCAGGACTGGCGAGCATACCATGGGCTGTTTGCTTACTTATAGGGAACTGTTGAAGGTCCTGCATGAGGATGTTCTGCCTGCTTTGGTTGTCTAACATTGTGTGGAGCCTGAAATTCACTGTGGGCAGGGGGGTTTTTCATTACTGCTAAACCCTCGTTCACAGCTGGCATGAAGAGGAGCTTCATAAAGAGGGAGAACAATGAGCAGGTGTGAGAAATATGTCTTCCTTGGGACCATTTGACACAGTTCTGCTTGTTTCATTTCCTATTGAATTTCTAATTCTTCTTCCATAAAGTTGTTAATTTTCAGGGGCTTTCTCTACCTTTATTCTTTCACAATTTTATAGCTGCAAGTTCTATATCCCAGCGAAGAGGTAAGTAATTATTTCAAACTGAAACAGCAGCCATAATTTTCCTTCTCACGAAAACCTAATAATACCCATGAAATTAAAGGCATCCCACTAAAGAAATTATTTGATGGCATTGTCAGGGTTTTTTTAGCTCTGAATTTAGTATTTGCATTAACAAAACTTACCACACCAAAAGAGGAAGGCAGAATATTTTTAGAAGCTTGAGGAAGTATTGAAGGTAAAATTTCATTTAGAAGTGGTGAAAAACTCAAAATGCAGGTAACCCTATTGTGAAGTGCTGTGTTGCTTTTTTTCCCAATAACTCACAATGAGATTAATGCTTGCTCTCACATTAAAAAAAAATTACCTCTTTTTCTGCTCCTTTGAAATTTCTCTGTCCTCAGCCAAATTGATTTTTCAAGCACACAGATGACAGGTACTTGCTTATGTTAGTTATCTACTGGCATATGACTGGAGACAAACTTCAAATCAAAGAAGAAAATTCTTAAGCGCTGTCAATAGCTTGGTACCAGTCCCAGGTTATGGGAGCAACTATCAGAGCCAAATTATTAGGCTTAATTATAAAAAATAAAGTTTACTATTTCTTTTATAGCTCCCCACTTATCACAGAATCATAGAATGGTTTGAGTTGGAAAGTACTTTAAGATCATCTAGTTCCAACTCCCCTGCTATGGACAAGGACATCTCCCACTAGACCAGGTTGCTCAAGGCCCTGTTGTGGCAAAGGTTTCACTTTTGACACAAGAAACTGCATAAGGAACCTTTTAAAGTTTTTATTTGGTAAGATAGAAGCAGTTTTGTGAAACATTGTAGGATAACCATGTGTCATAAATGTACTTCAAAAGGATGAAGAAATACAAGTGGCCAAGATTTAAAGATCTCCAATTAGGATATAAAAAAAAATTTAAAAAAAAAATTGAAAAGCTAGCCAAAATTAAAAAAGCAGACAGCAGATTCTGCACTGGTAATCAGGGGCTTTTGTGTGACTAAGAGCTATTGTGAGTTTCCCATTTAAGCAAAGAATTAAGAGAATTTCACTTTTTCCATTTTGAATATTTTCTTGATTAAAAAGAGGGTTTTCAAGTTTATTGTCTGTATATAAAACTAGGGAAGATGGCTATGAGATTCTGCTGCTAAGAAATGGTAAAAACTCAGTGACTGATGGCAAGTAAGATAGATTGCAAAAATCTTCTTTGCCACATCCCTGGAAGTGTTTAAAGTCAGACTGACTGGAGGTTTGGTCTAGTGGAAGGTGTCCCTGCCGAAGGCAGGGTGTTGAAACTAGATGATCTTTAAGGCCCCTTTCAACATAAACCATTCTATGTCTTTATGATTCTTAAAATGAGATTGGATTTAAGGATCCTAATTCACATTCTCAAGTCTTCTGCATGTAGAACTTGATAACTTAAGCACAATGTGCATGGAAACCTCTCATGACCTGAGTTCTAATGGAAGTCAACAGCAGCAAAATGTCTCCATTAACATTTATAACATTCAGGAAGCTGTCAAATGCTAGTATTTCTAGTTAAATTTCTCAAAACTGTATGAATAGTATAATCCTACTAAATTGTAGTCTACTCCTCATCTTTAGACAAGGTCTAAAGCTCCCACAAAGGAGCTGAAGAGCCTGAGGGCTTTCTTCCATTCTGTTACAAACTGGATCTGCACTACTTAGGCTGCCATGTGGACTCCCTCGCTGCCTAAAATACCTATTCTGGTATCAAAATATCAGCACATCACAAATTGGAATATGCTGAGCATTTGATTTTTTGTAGATTGCTTAAAGGAACCTATTTATTTACAGTGCTGCACATGATCTCTGTAATATCACATTTTGTAAAGACATTGGAAAGTATTATGGAAGGCTTTCATTAGGTTTTTCTTGTTATGTGTTTCTGCATGGTCTTAAATTAGAAAGTTATCCTAACCACATTTTAAGTGTTGTTACTTACAGTGGACACTTATTCTATCAGTGGAATGAGTGTTTGTAAACATGCATCTATTCATCTCTTTTCATCTGATGAGCTCAGTAAGCTTCCCGTGCACAGTTAGTTAGCATTAGAAGTCATTCTTACTGCATTAATTTTGCAGATTTGTGAGATGAAGCTCATGTATTCCAAATAGATACTGATACATCTGGGTAACAGTGGGAATTTTCAGGGCAGTGATGTCCTTTTGCAGTAATTTGGACTGAATAATGCAGAAATAGGAGCAGTAAGTCCATAATGAGATTACAGCCATTTGTTGTTTAGCTGGGTTCTTTTCATATGCATTCTGAGATTAAAAGCATTAACAAGAATCTCATTAAAACTAGTAACGTACCAATTTCAATGTACCAATTATAATCAGTAAAGCCAATTCTAAACTTCATACTTTCTAATACTTATGGAGTACCCACCTGATGGAAAACAATTTTCAACCTGATTGAAATTGGGAGTGCAGTTCCAGGTACAGGAAAAGCAGGATAGGTACCCAAGACAGGCCACATTTCAGCAAGCCACTGTAACTATGCAGTAGCAGTAAATGCTGAGTCAAGTGAGCCCAGGGAAAGAAAGCAGGATTTGGTTTTGCTTAGTTGTGGAGGATCCATCAGCACCCTCCATGTGTCATCTGGGAAGGAGCTCCCTCACAGGTGTACACCAGCTCAGGCCTGAACCCCTGGTTGCACCATCTAACACACACGATTGATTACATTTCACAGAAAAGACTGTCTCTCCTTCTCTGGTTGTAAATATAGAATTTCCCAAAGAAACTACACAGATCTGGTACACACAGATGATATGAGATTCAGTCCAGGACCAGTGAAGAATTACTCTAACTCAATAAAAGCAGGTATTCCTTTCCATTAACAAGCCATGTTGCCAACTTTCTAATCATTATACAGTTAGGGACTATTTTTTAATACAATGTTTAAAAATGCTTTCAGCTTGACATTGGTGAATTTGGAAAGACATTGCTTACAGTTATTTCTATTCTGTGTTTGTTTCAGGGAGAGACATCTTGATGCTACAGGACTCTGTCTTTAAAGCTGAGAACTGAAAAATGATACCAGAGGTAATTTTCTTACTGATGTGATATATCCCCCAAACTCTGCTTCTGTAATTGTATTGACTACATGTGATGGCATGGAGTGATAGAAGACATAGGTATTTTATTTGTGATGACTTGCACAATATGCCTGGCTTGTGTTATGGTATAACTCGCTCAAGTCTATAAAACCTTACACCATGCTATCATCTCTACCCTCTGTAAACAGAGTAAACTGAGTATATATTTAAACTTGAATCCACCCAGCTTCTTACTTTGGAATAAGTTTCCAGGTGCACCAGGAAAAAACTTGTTTCGTTTTTTCTCTTCCTTCTGTTTCTGCCTAGATGAAATGATGAAGTTCTGCTCTTTTTAAAGACCAAATCTAAAGAGACTTTGAATATCCAAAGAGCAGATGAGTCAAAATATAGTCTGATTAACAGACTGTAGATGTCTAAGAACACAAATGGCTCTTAGAAGCCTAGCTCTGACCTTTAAAATATTAGTATTTTTAATGAATTAAGTAAATCACCAGGACACTAATCATATAGCAGCATATCTGACCAGAGCATCAACAATCAGACTGCAAAATCCTGGCAATGGAAATCCTCTAGACCTAAGCACTTAGTATTATTAATGCAAGCTATCACATTGAATATAAAAATTTGCAAAGAGCAAAACCAAACATCAGGGAAAGGACTGCTTGCTTAATATCCATGGGTCCCTTTTGCATGCAGCTTTGATATCAAGGTAGACGCAGACTATCTGAAAATATTTTTGCAAACACTGAATTTTGCCTGATGGACAATACCATGATTGTTCTATTTGATGAACAGAATCACCAGTGCGTAAACTATAGTTAACAGTGTTAAAATTTAGCTGCTTGTTCTCTAGCACTTACTCTTTGGGGACAGCCAGATACTATTTTCGAGTTTGAGGCAGGGTGGGGAGGTGGTTTTCTTCTTTCTTCATAGAAAGTTGTCACATTTCTTGGTTTGTACCTACAGGACCTCTGCTTGGAAGGCAAACTGAGGTGGTTTTAGTTTCAAACCATTCTTTTGTTCAGGGCTGTGTCAAAAGTGTAAAGATCATGATCACGCATGAAGTGGAACTGTTTCTATTATATGGTGGGTTTGGCTTTTTTTTTTCTGCGAAGAATATATTTTTGTCATTATTTTGTTATTCTGGTGGAGTCCAAAAACTCCTGGTGGACACTGCAGGTCATGTTTTCTGTGTTAACTCTTCTGGGGGTGACAGTGTTTGCCCTGCATTGCTCAGTGATAAATGGTTTAAGTTCATTGGTCAGGATTTCTCTATTCCAACTGCTGCAAACCAAAGAAAGTCAGTCCTCAGTCACGACAGAGATGTTTGTTCACCTTGCTCCTTATCACTCTGACTATGAAAAATGAGTGTTTTTGAGAGTACACAGCAGTGTAATTGACTCTATGGATCAGCTGTCATATAGGTTTTGCTGTAAGAAATCATATTAGACTTTGTTTTAAACTTGTTCAAGGGAATAAGTCATTGTTGGCATTCAAATTGATACAACAAGATATCTTAAAAAAGAAAAAAACCAACACACAATACACAGCTTGGCAAATAATTGATATCAAACATCTGTCATGCAAATTATGTCCATTTTTAAAAATTAGTTACAAAGGAATGGAAGGAATGTTAGCTTCTTACCATTTTCTTGTTTGTTTTTCTTTTTTAATAGGCTATCTAAGAATCAGGGAGAAAGGTTTTTTTTCTTTTCTAAGCAAGATTAAGCACAAATTACTGGAAGTCTTATTTTTTAATCATCATTATTTAAATGTAGAAATAGTTGCAGTGTTTTTTCTGGCAGCAGTTATCAGGGCTGCCATAAAAAGGCCACTTTCTGGAAACACTAGTTCTTTCAGTGACTGAATAGGAGGGATTTTTAGTGGTGTTATTTTCAGTTAGTGTGAGCGCATTTTAACACATCTGTAGGTGTGCTTATTCTGAAGTGTGGAGGCAGAGCCTTCAGTGAAATATGCTTTCCAGAAACTCATAGGACACTCCACAACAGTGTTGGTTTAAACCATCTTTTTTTTTAATTCTTTCAGCTGAAAAGGTCTTCTCTGTTTCCATGGTGTTAATCTGGAAGAAACCATCTGGAATTATCCTCCCTTGAAAAGTCATAGGTTCATAGACTAGTTTGAGTTGGAAGAGATCTCCAAAGGTGTTGTGGTTTAAGCCGAGCAGGCAACCCAGAGCCACGCAGCCACTCCCTCACTCCCTCCCACTTTCCTTCTCCCCCTTCTACCTAAACTAACCCTGACAGCTCTTCCTCTACCATATGCTTAACAAACTAAATTTTTGTGGGTCCTACTGATCACTGCTTGGCTCTCCAGTCTACGGATCAGCTCATGGATGGGAATCAGGGAGTCTCGGTTGGTGCGATATTGCCGCCGCTGCACTGTTGTGGTTGTGATTGGCAGTTGTTGTTCTTCGACCTTCAGCAGCCCCATAACAGAAGGATCCTCTGAGAGACCAGGAAAGGTGGACAGCTGTTCAATTTCCTCTGTCTCCAAAGTAGCAATACCAAAAGGCCATCGGTACCCTTCTGGGTCTTTGAAGTACCCTCTCCTGAGGTAATCTACGCCAAGGATGCATGGAGCCTTTGGACCAGTCACAATGGGGTGCTTTTGCCAATACCTCCCAGTCAGGCTGACTTCAGCCTCCATTGCAATCAACTCTTGGGATCTTCCTTTCACTCCAGAAAGAGAAATGAGTTCCACCCCTTGACAGCTTGATGGCATCAGGGTACACTGTGCACCAGTGTCTACTAGAGCCTTAGACTTCCGTGGGACTGATGTGCCAGGCCATCTGATCCACACAGTCCAGTAAATCCAATTGTCCCCTACCTCCACCTGGCTGGAGGCAGGGCCCCTCTAATGGTGATCACAACATTGGTAACTTACATCTTGTTGACAGGGATTAGTCTTTATCACAGGAGCTGGGGTAAAATCAGCTCTTCCACTCCATCTGGGAACCTGCTCACCAGAGACTGAAGCCACAGCTTTCATGGGATGATCAGCCTTGACCTTTGTTCTCCTCTTCAATTCACGCACCCGTTCCTCCAGAGCTGAGGTAGGTTTTCCGTCCCACTTCCTCATGTCTTCTTCGTGATCCCGCAGGTAAAGTCATAAGGTGCCTGTGGTGTACACCTCCTATATCTTCTCTCTCGAGCAGTAGGATGCCTTTTGTTTATAGTTGAGACGTGGCTTGGTACACATGGGGAGCTGGATAGATAGGATAGACCATTTCTCAATTGTTTGAACTCCTGAGACATTTTTTCCACAGCCGAAATAATGGAAGGGGTGAGATTGTCTTCGAACTCTCAGAGTTGACGAATCATTTAATCCACTGTTGGAGGTGCTATGTCATTCCAGGTTATTGCTGCCAATGAGTGGGCATACGATGACGGTGCATTCAGTGCAAATTTCCACCATATGGGTCATGTACATACAACTCTATCTGGATCTATGGGTCCATTCCCAGCATCTGGACTGCAATAGATCACCTCTACAATGGCTGATTCCCTCAGAGACTGGATGCCTTTCTCTAGAGTAGTCCACTTGGCAGAACGACTCGTAACATCGTCCTTGTATAGAAACATTTCTTTCACAGCTGCCAAGAGCCACCTTCAAAGGCTGAGGGACTGTTTCTCTCTTGCAATTGCTTTGTCAATTCCCCTTTTCCTAGCAAGTGGTCTCAGGTGCTTGGCTTCCCTACCTTCGAGTTTGTGACTGTCGGCCCCATTGTCCCAGCATTGGAGCCACCAGGTGATGATGTGCTGTCCTGGAAGACGGGTAAAATTTTTTCTTATATTCCAAAACTCGGTTGAGGTCTGGGGTCGAGAAGTCACCTCTTCTTCTTCTTCTTCTGATTCACATAATAACAACTCTTGATCAGATGCTATGGTGGGTATTAAGTGCACTGTTTCTTCATCTTGCTTCATCTTTCTTGCCTCTTTTTTGCTTTTTCCCTTACGTACAGAGGCAACCAATACTGGCACAAATTGGTCCTCTGGTTTACCTGCAGTGATTGTCACTGTGGTTGGAGTGGCTGTAGTATCTGCTGTTGGGGTTTGGGTAGCTGCTGTACTTGTCACTGGGTTTGGTGTAGCTGCTGTGCTTGGAACTGGGTTTAGCTGCGTTGTCTGTTGTAGTCAGAGTTTGAGTAGCTGCCGTACTTATCACTGGGGCTGGTGTAGCTGCTGTTCTTTGAGCTGGAGTAGCTGCACAGTCTGCAGCGGATTGAGTTTAAGTAGCTGCTGTACTTGTCACTAGGGTCTGTGTAGCTGCTGTATTTGGAGTTGGAGTAGCTGCACTGTCTGTTGCTTTGTCATCAGATCCAGGGACATTTTTTTCCCTTTGAGGGTGCTGGATAGTGTGGAACAGGACTCTGTAAGCATAGGCCAAGCCCCAGCACTTTGCCATGATTTGTCCCTCTCTGGAATGACCAGAATGACAACACACCTCATTTAAGTGCTTTACTAATTTTTCTGGATTTTACACTTGTTCAGTGGTGAAATTCCAAAGCACTGGAGGGGCCTACTGGCCTAGATACTTGCCCATACTATCCTGCCACTCATGACTGTCCAGCCTTGGAGAAAATCTCTTGGTCTTCCTGTATCATTGTCTAACCCTAGACAAGACCCAAACTCTACTCTGCTTAGCTTTTGAGATCAGACGAAATGGTCATGGGCAAAACACACTGTGTATGAGTGCCAACATGGTAAGCCTCATCAAGATCAGCAAGCAGGTCTCAATGGTACCCAAAGACCATTCAAAACCTTCAGAACTCTCAAATAATGCTGTAAACAGTCTGGTGGGGGGGCTGGGAAGGTGGGGGAATGTCTCCTTCACAGGTTGACCACCTGAGAAAGGGAAAAAAGATGTGTAATTGCTAAGCATTTCTATTATATGCCTCTCAAAGTATAGAGGTGGTGACCACACTGGGAATGCCAGCCAGATCAGTTTCATGACCAACGAGTCTATTGTACTACAAGTCATTATCATAATGTACAGTGAAACAAGAACCTTAGCCCAAGCACCCCAGTTGATAAGCACTAACACAGCAAATACTGGCTGTAAGTAAGGTATGACATGCTGAAACTCTGGGATCAAAAGCAACAAATTTGAGAGCAAATAAATCATTATTGTGATGAGTGACTATTAATCTGAAACAATGAATGCTTATCACAAACACAATTGGACATGTTCCGGTCAAATCTGTCATTATCTCAACCCTTCAGGCCCCATGTTGGGCATCAAAAAAAACTGTCATGATTTAAGCCCAGCCAGCAACCCAGAACCATGCAGCCGCTCGCTCACTCCCCCCCGCTTTCCTCCCTCCACTTCCGGAGGGATGGGGAGGAGAATCAAAAAAATACAGCTCCCATAGGTAGAGATAAGAACAGTCCAGTAACTAAGGTATAACACAAACCACTGCTGCTACCACCAATAATAATAATGATAAGGGGAATAACAAGGGAAGAGAATACAACTGCTCACCACCTGCCAACCGATACCCAGCCCCACCCCAGTAGTAACCTAGCCTGTCTGGGTAACTGCCCTCAGTTTATATAGTGGGCATGATGTGCTGTGGTATGGAATACCTCTTTGGCTAGTCTGGGTCAGGTGTCCTGTCTCTGCTTCCTCTGGACTTTGCGTCCTCCCTGGCAGAGCATGAGACTTGGAAAGTTGTTGGTCAGAGTAAACATTAGTTAGCAACAACTAAAAACATCGGTGTTATCAACGTTGTTCCCAGCACTGCACCAGCTACTAAGAAGGAGAAAAATGACTGCTACTGCTGAACCCAGGACAAAAAGTCATCCAGTCCAACCCCTCTGCAATGAGCAGGAATATCTTCAACTAGACCAGAGTGCCCAGACATCCAGCCTGGCCTTGAATGCCTCCAGAGATGGCACCTCCACCACCTCTCTGGGCAACCACTGCCAGTGCTTTACCACCCTCATTGTAAAACTTTTTATCCTCTCATAGGGCCTGAATCTCCCCTCTTTCGGTTTAGAAGCATCACCACTTCTTCTGCCACAAGAAGCCCTGCTGGAAAGTTTCTCCCCACCTATATAAGCCCCTTTTAGGTACTTTTAAAGTCAGGTCCCTTTGCTGTAGAGTGAAGAGTATTTTTTTCTGTTAGAGATACTGATCTCTTAGATATTCTTCACAGTAGTCCAAGATGACCAAATTCTCTTGTCTACATGTACCACAGACCCGCTTCTGTCAGTGACACTAAAACTGCAGAGGCAGTAGAAAGATGCAAGCTCTCTCTCTTGTGAAAATGGGGGATAATAAAGAAACTGGACTACCCTGATCTTCAGTATATGTAGTAAGGGTTGAGAAGGGCATTGTGGAATATCTTCTAGACTTAACTGCAAATAAATTTTGCTTAAAATAAATCAGAGGACAGAATGCAGCCCAAATTAAAAACAACTAAGTTTTATGTCTTCAAGTATGAACTTCTCATGATTATCCAGATTTTTATTGTATTTCTAGCTTTCCAGCTGTATCTCATAACTAAGCCACAGGGGCTGAGTGCAACATGCTTGTACTGATCCAGCCACAGTGCAGGAAGAAGTCATAAAGTTCAGAGAATCTAATTATATCCTTATACTTGCTTGTTGTTGTGGTCAAATATGAGGATAAATAGGACTAAGTTGCAATAAAGTTGTCCAGAATGGAAAAAGATTTGCTTTCTTTAGAACTGGTCATTGTGAAGTCAACCCATTTAACTTGCTGATTTATTGTAATCCAACATGGTACCTTTTTACAGTAAGTGCCTGCCTGGGTGAAATGGAAATGGCCTGTTAGTTCTGTGATGCATAAAGCCCAAGAAGAGTGTGATTTTTTTTTTTTTTCATTTGGTTAGGCCCAATTTACATCAAAATTCAACTGTGAATAATTTACATTTTCCATTAACAGTGTTGATAGTCTTCATATTTTGTTTAAATAACAGAAATAAGCAAATGCCTTAATTCTGTGAATATCCAACACAGAAATGCCCTTGTTTCTTAAAGTTCACATTGATTCAAACCTCTGTTATAATGTCCCTGACAATACAGTGCTGTAAACTGTCCTGTAGCTGATTTAAACACAGTACTTTGTTTTTGGCTGCACACTCTAAAAATACGTTTGGCACCCGATTGCTGTGTTTAGGATTGTAAAGAGGTTGAAGTTACTCTGAAAGTCTAATTCTACCTATTATAACGTTGCCTCCTGGTTTATATTATTTTAGAAGTGTTATTTGATCTGGAAGATCATCCTATAACCTTCAGATTACCGCTGGGTGACTTCTTCAGACAAGGAAGTACCAATGCATTAAATTTGAATTAACTTTGAGAAATCATGCAGATATATGCCAGAACATTACAGCAATACTGTCTCCAAGGCGCAGCAGAATTTTCTTTATGCAGTTTTAAAGAATCACTTGAGCACCATTAAAATTCATATGCAATGAAGCTGAGCCAGTATCTTTACTTAAAAAAAAAAAAAAAACCAAACCAACATACCTATACATGTACACAGAGCAAATGTAGCTTAGAACGTTGTCTTTCAGGGAAATCTGATCACAAACGGACTGCTGCTTAGTGGGCCATTTGGGTTCAGACCTGTCTTATTTGAGAACACTACTGCTCATAGTGCCGAAGTGTCACTTCGACTAATGATTATGAATTATGTAGAGGGTCACATCCTCTTAGTTGAAAGTAATTTCCACAGTTTCCCTTTAGACAATCTAGTCCAGTTCCAATTTTTCCACTTTTAGTGCTGCTAGCAAATAACATACAAAATGAATGCCAAGACATTCATTTTTTGACATTTTATTTTCCTTCCGTAACTTCAAGTTGGTAAACTGACTGAACAGTTGAAGACAGTGAAAAGGAGTCAGCTGTATTGGCAGATTAGAAAAAGCTCCCTTCAGTAGGTCATTAGCAGGTAGGGCTAACGTAGAAAGCTATAGGGGGCAGTAGAAAGTAGGGCAGTAGAAAGCTATAGAAACTGTTTTGCTGCAGTCTTCAGATCCCATGCATTTATGTCAAAAACACCAATTCTGTACGTTCCCAATTTGGAAAAAAGTCTACATTTTAATATATCTTTAAAAAGTACTGACATTTTGGAACCACTAACGTGACAGCACCAAGGTGCACAGCCTTCTTATGCTGCAGTGTGAACCTGAAAATCTACTGTAGATGAATAGGAGTGCCAGCATGGCTCATGGAGCCATTGTGGAGCAGGCTGTATATGTGATATGTGTTGCAGGCGGCGGCGCAGGGAAGCAAGAGACGACCCAATATGAGTGATAATTCTGCTTCAACTTTATTGCCAGTCAGTGCCGCTTATTTATGCACACCTCTCATCACACGATTGGCTAAGCCTAAAAGGTTACATCAGCTAGTTATTGCGTGATTGGCTAAATCTGGATTCGGCCTGTGATTGGCCAAAATCAGGATCCGGCCTGTGACAGGTTGAAACCAGAATCCGGCCCGTGATTGGTTAAATCTGGATCCAGCCCGTGATTGGCTGAAACCAGAATCCGGCCGGTCAGCCTTAGCATCTGCTCTGCTTGTACAACCGTTCCATAGATCCATGCCCTTTCTCATCTAGCCATTCCTCAACAATTCCCCCTGTTACCTTTTGTACAAGCAGAGCTCTATTGGTTAATCTAGTTACATTCTGCATAATACAACCATACACAGTTCGGATAACTATGATAATTAATAACACGATTCCCAAACCTCGTAATATCTCCTTTATCAAACTCATCAACCACGGT